>LQRL01115304.1:11394-36246 GCA_001703475.1 Hydroides elegans
ACTTATGTTCACTCAATGATGACAAAACATGTTGATTTACGGACAATTTTGGCGCTCAGAATGAAAAACATTTGATTTCTTATTTCTTTGATATATTTAAACTTATTGAAAAAAGCACATGTCGCAAAGCACATTGTATTTCCCTTACTTTTTAGAACTGATCGCGGCCATCGCCATCGGGTGTTCCGTCAGCATTGCAGCAGTCATCATGACAGTACTCATCATCCATGCAAAACGGTATGTTTATGTTTGTAGCACATGTCTATGCAAACATTGTCTCGTATTCAAGCCAATTGTAAACGTTTTCGGATATTTCGATTCCTTGGAGATAAATGACCGAGATTTCGAAAAAAACAGGTTATTTAATGTTACGGTTACTCAAAGTAGATGCAATATTACGTTTACTTAAAGTGGATGTAACCCTTTTGAATTTACGAGATAATGCTTTATTCTATTTTTCAGTTTCGATATTGTAATAAACGTGTCGTTTTCATATAAATCAATGAAATATAAGTCATGTCAATTTATGTCATTTTATATGCTACATGTTTGTATTTCTTGTTCATCAGGATGAAAAATCCGCCTGACTCCAAAGCCTCAGCCAAGGCCTACGAAGCTATGCATTCGCCTTTAGTCAGAGACAACTCCTACCAAGAAGACCCTACACTGCAACAACGGAACACAACTGGCCATATGGTTACCAATGCCGCATACGAACAACCAGCTCAAGATTCTAATCCATACGCTGAGATTCCAGCTGATCTGAACCAAACAGATTACGCCGATTTTAGCGAATCGGGCCAATCGGAAAACAATAACGGGGTATCGGATAGCCAATCACATTACTCGACTATTCCGGATACTCAATCTCCTCGATCAACAGATGCGAATGGAGTATCATCGAGTAATGGCAAAGATATATATGTCATTCCTACTCCTTCACAAAGCCTTCCTCGCCCTGAAGGGTTCAGGCATCAACCGTATACTGCAATGACTCCGAATTATATTGAACTAATTGGGGATCCGGAGCAAACATCTCCTCAAAATGGAGAAAATAAAACACCGCATTATATTGACATTTTACCACATTATATGGAACTGATTCAAGATGCTGATGAAAATACTGGAACAAAAGACACCCCTCCCTATATTGAAATCTTGGGAGATGAAACGGACAAGATCAAACTACCAAATTGCATAGAGGATGATGAAGAGGACAAAGAAATGCCTCCTAATTCAAAACCCATTCCAAATTATCTTAAACTTTTACGAGATGCTGGGGAACCAAGAAAAGAGGATAATATCCAGGTTGCCAGACTATAAACATGGATTATGTGTTATGGATTGTAAAGGACAAAATAATTGAACAAACTGCAAAACTCAGTGCTGACCCACTCCGAAGAGTAAACATTTCAATGAGTTATTTCAATGAGTTATTTTTATTTTCATGTGTTTCGTGATTGACTTTGTAATCAAAAATGCGAATCGAAGATCAAACTAGATGTTTCCTCACCAATCGTCAATTCCACATCCACACAATTCGATCTGGATGCTATAGAACACATGTATTGCCGATGTCCAGTCATGAGCAGATTATCAAAATTGGAATTGGGAAATGATGTTGGATCAGTTATATGCATACATCCTGCATTTTCGTTATCGTTACTAGTTATGCCATGAATAGAAATATCTTTGGATCGAAATGGAGCTACTGAGCATTCTGCAAGTATATGAATAAATAAAGTTTAAGCCATATGAAAAGGTATAGAGGGAGCATAAAGATCATTATTAATTTTTGTTCGTATTACAGATCATGGAATTTTCGGCATTTACGGAACGTCTATTTTACGATATTTATCTGCGATCTTTTCGTAGAACGAAAACTCGCAGGTAATGCGTTTGGTTTGCTTTTTTGAATTTTGGGGGATGTGCTCCAGTTCACCGATTTTCTATATGTTCAAGTCCGAAATCGACTGATTATTTTATATAACATTATAAAATACAGTCGTCTGATGCTGCATAGGGGGTTAAGATGGTGATCTCATAGACGGCATTGAAAATATTTGATGCTAAACACACATCATCAGATCACACAAATGCCTTCATTATTGTCATGCCGAAAAACACTATGGATTATTCCGGCCTCTCATTGGCTGTTGCGAACGGGGTAATTATTGTCCAGTTATGAATTTAACACACGTCAATCAAAAAGCATAGGCAATATAGTGTGAGCTGAGTAGGCGGGCATTGTCGATGTAAATATGACGTAATTGTTACGCCAAAGGACAAAATATTATGCAGCGTTAGGACAGCTGTGCTTATTTTTTAATTGATTAGGATAATCGCAAGCATGATATGACAAGATGAGCCTAGAATAAAAACAAAGTTTAAACGCAAATCTGCTTTAGATGAATAATCATTTAATTTCATTTCACAAAAAAGATTTATATGCTCTATGAGTATAATATCCTTGTTACTAATGTATTTAGTCTTAAGTGGGCCGTATATATGCCCATATAAGCATATTTTTTCAATGATTATATGTGAATCGACGGTATCCGGACAGCTCACCCAAAAACCAACTCACCTCAATAAAAATAGGTCAACAACCCAAATTCCTGGATAACTAACCCGAGCTTTTGGTCAACTCATCCAAGCTTTTTGGACGACTCACCCACATTTTTGGACAACTCATCCAATTATTTGTTCACATTGCATGTATAAGACAAAATATCGCATTTTTCTCATTCAATTGACACTGATATCCATAAATATACGAATATTAATATAAATATTTCTTCAGCATTCGAAATAACAGCTGTTTGAAATTGTTTAAAATTATAGGAAAGTATGCGCATCTGCCTGGGGTGCGCATGGCGCTTAATAGAAATATCAGATCCATTGTTTTTGGTTTACAAGTGACTTTTAAGCATAGCTTGGATAAGATTGTATATCTAACGAAACATAAGTTCCCAAATTTTTCCTTTAATTGTTAAAACTTCGGTGAGATGTCCAACGACTTGGATGAGTTGACTAAAAACTTGGTTGAGTTGACCAATCTATTTTGGTGAGTTTGTCACAACTTGGGTGAGTTGGTTTTTGGGTGAGTTGGTTTTTTGGTGAGTTGTCCGACATCCTGAATCGACACCTCAAGGAGATCGCAGATATGCACCCTATGAGTGCTCTCTAGTTACTAATATAATTAGTTTAAAATGATCGTTTTCAATTATTAAATCATAAAAGTATAGCTATTATGAATGACTTGTTTTAATGATTACGCGATCTCCATATAAATGCACTCTAAATACAAAATTTAATCAAAACATAACTTGCTGTAAGCTATATTTTGAGAATAAACACAAAATAGTAATTCTAAGATATCCTTTCAGATATCCTTAAGAGTTTATATGGTGTTTTATGAAATAAGTCAACAATTCAATGCATCTGAAATTAATATAATCGTTTATTTTATTGGTAGTACAACACAAGGAAGTTGATAAAACTACTTTCAATTTACATTTGAACATATTCTTCCAAGGGTCCTTATATTTACTCCCATTCAATAATTCATACAATGAATATATGCATGGGTAAAAGATTGAATAAAAAATATATAGTAAAAAGAGTATATGATTCAAGAAATAAAATATATTTATAGTTATATCAGTTAAATCTATAAACCAACAGTTTTTTTTCCGTGAATTCAAGAATAATAATTACAAAAATGGCAAACATGACTAAATATACAAAAATATGCATGGATTTTGTTTGACTTTGAATTATTAAAAGTATGTTACGTTGATAAGCAATTTGTGGTATGGAATCATGCAAAAGGTCATTAGGGCCCGGGCACATTGGAAGCGTGTTCTTGTTTTTTTTACCTTACATACATGTCTTCCAAATTTTTCCTTATGGAAAACTGAAAAAACGGTGAAAAGCTACCTAACCGCTTGCTGCTTTTGATTTCCCATGCATAATGCATAAAATATTTGTAAGAAAATAAAAGCAAGAAAAAGCTACCAATGTGACCAGGCCCTTATACTATTATCAAAATCCCTTCACAACAATTCTAAACAAAAATGATATTTCATAGAATATTTTGTGCAATCGCATTTTGACAAACTTTTATTTTCAAACCAATTAAGTGTTTATGAGGGCGTTATTCGGTTAATTTTTAAATCTTTATTTTATTTCGTTCTTCTTTTTTTGAAGAAAGCATTTGAACAGGTTGAATATTGTATTCATTTTTAAGTCTGTTGTTGACATGCATCAAGTTGTATGGCGCTCAACGTTATATTAGATAAAATTAAATATATCTATTTGATATAAAAACTCTTCTATTAACATTTTTTATCTGAAGTACGAATTGAATTAATTATATACATACAATTATATACGTTAATTACATATGATAATATTAATGCATTCTAAGAATTACTAAATAAAACACATAGTAATACTGTCTTGTGTCATATTTATTAAATTCCACCTTATTTATGTGTGCTTTGTTGATCCCCATTCTTATATGCAGTTGCTGATTAAGGCGTTTGAATACCTAGACCATCATATACGAGACATGACCGTCCAAAACATGTATCTAGTCCCCTGTATAGACATCATTATTAACCATTTTCACAATACTATCTTTTTGCTCAACTGCCGTATGCTCATTTGTTGACTGAACACCATCGTGGATCTCTAAATAACTATTCGAAATAGAATCCTCATTACCAGTGTCTTTCTTCTTAACACTTTGCACTCGTGATGCTGGTTGATAAATACTATTATTTATGAGTTCATCACGTTTTGGAATTTTATTTGGTTTTGCGTATAGCTCTTCAATATTTTCTGGACTAGTTTTATTGTTTTTCAGTTGAATGTTAATGTAATCATTATCATTATTGACTCTTTGTTTTATATCGGTTGTGTCTTCTCCCGTTTCAGATAGTGATGCATATTGTGACTCATTGACTCGATATGATGTTTCTCGATCTGAACTGCCTCTTGTAATGCTAGCATATCGTGTTTCACCAGGATTATTATCCGTATTCTGGTCATTTCCATTTGGTTCGTTATCAGCGGGTATTTCATCATACGCGCTTCCTTCCTCAACTGAATTAATACGTTCATAGACATCCCTCATCGTATTGTCCTCATAAGTGTTTTGTCTGGCCAGGGTGACTTCAACCTGTTCATAAGGGTCTCCACTGTTCTGAGCAGGAGCGGATGTAGGAACCTCCTTCTGTGATTTGTTTCTGAAAAATCAAGGCAATTTGTTATACAAACTATGGTATCAGGCATTTAACATGCGAGGTTTAATAAACCAATTAAATGTAAATAAAAACTCAAATGATATGTATTAATGACAATCCTTGTCACATATATGTGTTTTTCAGAACAGTAAAAAACAAAATCAAAAGATTGTTCTACAGCATTATCACGTTGACTTAATGCCACAAAAAGGTTGCTCGACAAAATGCTTAAATTTGGGATTTTGCGCTAAAACCATATACTCTCATTCGAATAAAAACAAAGCAGTTTGAGCCTTCTGTTCATGTAAAAAAACACAAAACATCATGCACCTTTTTGGTGAATACGACCTTATAGAAATTGACTTACCTTCTCCATAGAATGAAAACCACCAGAACCAAAATGATGGCAATGAAGACAGCACAAAGTAACGCGATCACAGCGATCATACCTGAAATATAAATAGAAAATGTATTGTTTAAACAAATAAAATATGATAATTTAGCTAAATACACTTGTAAAATATGACATACATTTAGAAATCTAGAGCAGATGCATTATACAACATATGAGGCAATTTAAACATTGTTTTAAAATATCCATACCAACATTTTATAATGCATACCAAACGCTCGAATTTTCATCAAATAGACTTCAGTCTGATTACATCACCCCAGTGCGTCGAATCATGCCACAAAGTTCATCATTGATATTTGGACAAGAAATTGTTTTCTTTAAACCAATAATGAGCGAAATATAACACCAACCCGGTGATATAGCATCGTCTTCCTTTGAGTCGTCCTTTTGTGCTTCTGGACCAACGGGTGGAATTACTGATGCAGAGGTTGTTATATCAGGTATCGGATTTCGCCCAATTATTGGAGTAGTCTGATGAATAGGAATGTCCAAGCCGCATGTCACGGAGACGTCGGCATTTGCTGTAATAAATGTATGAAATGATAATATAACTTTTAAAATATTGCGTACATACTCTCGACCAAATGTAATCTGGATGTTATAACAAATATATTTTCTTGAATAATTTGCAATATTTTTAACAAAATGAAGGAATAATAGTTTGATCTACATTTTGCACATTTTTAACATGTTTCAACGCTGAATGTATTTATTGACACGAACACAAAGCTTGCACTCAACTACATTATTCTTGATATTGAAAAAAAAACTCTCACAATGTTTATATTTTTTTTTCAAAGTAAAAGTAACACTCACTGAGGAGTGGTATTGAGAAGAGAACAGCATGTCGACCAGAGATAAAGCTCGGACCATCAGCCTTATACGCAATGTAATAATCCGAATTTGCCATAAGCTCAATCGGACCATCGTCCAAACTACAAAACGTATTAACATTTTCTAGCGGTTCATTTTCCTGGAATACATGGAAAGTGCCATAACCACAAATGTCAAACGCATTCCTCACTTTATCAACTTCTACTTCAGTGCCAGAAGATTCAAATTCCTCCCGAAGTCTAAATACACCGAGGAAATCCCTAACAGGGTCCTTTGCATCAATACCAAGACATGTCGTTGCAGCAGGTGTTCTCACTCTACAAGCGTATTTCGCATCAAATGTAAAATATTCGGATGCATCCTCCATAGTTCGTAATCGAATTTCATGATCGAAGTAATCATGAAAGTTTTGATCAGAGAGTGCAAGGACATCCAAAGTTGATTCGTTGTTGACGATTCTAAATCGTCTCCCAAAAACGGCTGGACTGTTTTCAATGTCAATTGGGAGTACCTCGCTCGGTCGACCCCCATCTACAGGATGATTGAAAATGAAAAAAAAACTCGCTCAAATTTTTATGGATTGTGTATTTCCATGTTTGAACATGTTGATGAATACACTATGAAAATAGGATGTTTGACATTGATATAATTATGATGTTTTTGTTACTATCGTTTTGTTTATTTGTTCATTTCTGTATATTTTGAACATATGGCTACATATCTTTGTAATGTACATATAAATATTTCTTGTTTATCCAGGTTTTCTAAGACTTTTTCTTTAAGTGGCAGATATTTCACAATAAAAATGCGGTTATATTTATCCATTGTTTTTTTTTGCTTAGGATGGCATCGGTAATATAATGTTTTGAATTCCATAACAACATTATTGCGGAATGCATGTCAATAATATTTTACCTCGGGGAGGGTCGAAAATGCATTGCTGGGCAGTATGACGAATCACGATGAAAAATACCAAAAGAGTGAATGGCCTTCCGCTGTAATTTGCCTTTAGAGTCATGGTGACTGAATGATAGTAGCTGAAAAAAATATTAAATGAGTTATAAAACAATAGAAAATTGACATTGAAAATCTACAAAAGAATAAGGGCACATATTTGGTACTCCAAACATAGTCGTATTAGATGGATCAACGTATCTTGACAATACGTTTGTACTATTAAGGTCTCTGTTTTTCTTAGCTAACATCATATTAAAGCAGATTCTAAACATTCATTCATAGCTTCAGACGATCAAATATGTTTTGTGTTATATACAAAGTGGTGCTACATGCATATTGAGCAATCTCGACAAACTATAGAGGATGAGAAATATATTACATTATTCATGATTGATTTTAAACATCTCATCGCTTAAAGATCACCAATTTAATAAAAAATTTAATAAACATATGCATTTCATGTCATGGATTTATGTATACAAAATGTCATTTCAGGCGCGAATTTATAGGGGGCGCTTCTGGCGCGCGCCCCCTGTTCGCCCTTATATGTAATACAAAAAAATAAACTTGCACCCCCGTTTCAGTATGATAATTTATACTGTTTGCGCACTCAGGTTCAATATTTTCTGGATCCGCGCCTGATTTCGAACGTATGAAATTATTCATGATCCAATTACCTCCACACGAATGTTAATATTGAAATATAAAAACAGCTGGGAAAATACACACAAAAAGATACACATTGATCCCTGTTATGCATTTATATTCTGATAAATATCCTCCACTTACCTTTTTCAAAATGATAGGATGGTAACTCAGTTTGAATACCCTCTTAGAAATCCAAATCACTACAAAATCTAGACTTTATGTTTGATCAATGTATATATTTCACTTTAAACTTAATAGTTAAATATGTTATAATCTAGTGCCTCGTGATATTTTCTTGCATCTTAACAAATGACTCAATAACAAAACATGATCACTTCTTTTTATATTGTAGAAATCTATCCTAAAATCTAGTCATGATTTCATACAATGACTTCTGAAGTTTCAACTATCATTGCAGTCAGAGAGTGTAAGAAAAAAATGGATAGAGCGTACATTTATACTGAACGTCAGGTTTTATTATGATAAATGTGTGTTGATACATGTATGATGAAAGGTAGAATTCCAAGAAATATAACTTATTTGTTTCATTTTATTTTTCTTCTTAAAAAAAAAAAGGTTTGTTGTGAGAGTAATGGTAACATTCATATAATGTCGTTTTAATGCATTTATCAGATGATTGCTCTTTATGAAATTAGATTACGAAATGGATGATCAATTGTTTTAAGATTCAAAAGAATACAATGGAAATCCATTAATGCCATAAATCTTGTTTACCGAAATGGCATTTATGAAATGTATAAGAAAGTGTTATGCCAATTGTAAGTTTATTGCGATACTGCTATATTCTGTTGAATTACGCGTTAAACCGATTTCAAATTCTCATAATTACCGAAAGCACCCTAATGTTCTATCCTAAATTATTAAACCAATTCTCTAGATGAAACTAATTCATTAAATAGAGTCTAAGTAAAACACTAATCATCTTTCAAAGCCTTGCAATCAAATTAATAGGTTTGCTGCATTTGATATAGCAGTCTCTATACCTTCAATTAATAATTATTCGTTCAGGTAATATACTGTTCATTAATAGTCAGTAGAGCTGATCAGTCTAATCCAAGCAATCCAGTGGGTATTCACATCAATTTTTTTTGGGATGTCACGCATCAAAAACATTGCCCATGTTTATCTATATTATAACCCCGATACAATTTGGCTATTATGCCTAAGTTACCTTACCTAACCTTGCGTACAATAACACCATTTCGGTAATTTCACGTAAAACCCCTTTGCCTCCAAAGGGGACAGCTACCTTATTTTTGACAATTTTCAAGGACTTTTCATTATTTCTAAGTAAGACTAATTACTTAAGTCTACGAAAATGTTACTAATTGAAGTTGAAGGATGTTTCCAAATCTCTCTGTTATTTATAAAAATGAAACAAAATATTTATATCTTGAACATGTTCTTGATAAATTTGACTATATATGATATGTTAGTTTATATTGTTAAACTTTATTATATGAATGGTGAAAAATGATGGAATTTGGATGGTCGTATCACCGGGTCCATATCGTTCTTGATATTGATCGCGCACGTAGTAGATCTATCCCTGGTTTTATCGTTTGTAAAAATAAATTATATATATTGAAAATCATTGCATAATTTTGCAAACGAAATAGTTGTTTTTACCTGCGGAATTTTAATTGGTATAAAATACAGTTATCTTAGCGGTATTAATTCCGCTGGAATTACTATATTTTATACCAATATAAATTCCGCAGACGCAGACGCAAAGTGCAGCTGGCCACATGCACACCATTATCCTTATTCTCTGGATTTCATTGATTTAGTTTCAGGCAAATTGTATCAGTAATTTTCTTATGCGGTTTTTATACATACAATTGTTTTGTGTGTGTGTTTCGTACGTTCAACTTTTATTTCATTTTAAAAAGCATATGATTGCTGTAGGATTGGGCACTTGGGACTCTGTAAGCAATTCCTTTATATTTCTTTTATATCTTAACTTTGTGAACATTATGAAACTATTTTGAAATGTTTCGAACATTTCAAATCCTTGGACATACCTCAGTACTATTTTACAATATATCATGATAATCATTGAAGAGCACATTTTGAACAAGATAGTTTTCGCAATTACGTAATTATATAAATTCTAAATGATAAAATTTATAACAAAATTCCAACTTAACATAAATAAACGGCTGTGTATTCTCATTGTTTTTATATACATACATGTATAATTATATCAAATAGGTATGTAAGCATGGTTTTGTTTTTGTAATTTGGCTTTTGATTTTTATATGTCCATATATATTTTTAAATATGTCCATATATGACAAATATCTGTATGGATCGGATCATTATAACAAGACATCATTTGTGTTAACTTTTTAACTTTTAAAATATACTATTTAACTGTTTTTTCTCAAAATTTCAGTGTTTCTAGAAGATAACATGTTTTTGAATGTTATAAAAGTTACTAGTAGCCTCTTGTCATATTAAGAACATGTAAGAAAAGTTGCCACTGCGACCCCTTGCCGCTCCTCCTGTGAGCAGCTAGGCCCTAAGAAACCAACACAACATTAAAAAAAAATTTTTCAAAGCAAATAATGCATATGCAATATTCAATACAAATGTACAAGTTTAGCCGCTTTAAATAACTCGATCCCCGATTTAAGCATGATAATGTTAAAAATATATAGAAAGGTTCTGTCGTTCCTCTCAATGATATTTTCTTATTATAACATTCATTTGACTATTTGTATCTTGAATATCTAAATCATATACATGTATATTCAAAAAATCAAATTATCGAACGCTTTTCGTAATTGAAAATTACATTTTGGCTAAACTGGTTTAGCCAGGTCAGTAGAACATATTGTTGTACGGAGCTTTTTATGTCGAATCTTGTACATCTTAAATATGTTCTGATCAAATTAAAATATTTAAAGAAATTTTGATTCAAAATAGCATAATTGAAATGCACCTCACGACATATTTGTCAAAAAGTTGTTAAATCACATTTAACAAATTTACTTAGACGAAAAGCAACAAAATACTTCTTTTTGAACATTAATATTTCGCTAAAAACTGTTCACTTTTTCCAAGCCAGCTGAGCTGTTCCTCCTTTTCTAGCCAGCTTAGAGCAGAAAAGGAACACATATTGCAAATATTAAATTGCTGAATATGATCAAATCACCTACCATGAAAAATAAATTACAGGACATAAGGCAATTGCAATTAATTACAATTAAGTTGTAATTAATCATTCTCATAAATTATTACAAAATAAAGAAATTATAAAAAAGTGTTCCTCAAAAAACAAAAATCTCCAAACTAGAAGGAAATTCCTCAAAATCTCCAAGCTAGCTGAGATTTGCTTGGGAACACCTTTTTTTAAGGAACAGCTCGTGGGGTACTCTTCATAATTAAACCCTCTCAAATACTAAATATAATCCATCGCATTATATGTGATAATATGATTTTGTTTTAAAAACTGATAACAATCTAAAATTACTCAGTTTGAATATCGTAACTTCGTAGTGATAAAACAATACCATATTTAAATCGCCAATATGAGAATATGAGAAAGCAACTAAGGTATAATACTGTTTTTGTCAATAAAACACATACAAACAATACCAGATTATAATAATGCCCTTCAACGGCTACTTCACTACTACTTGTTCATCGTTCGAGTATATCTTCGAAACCGGAGAATACCTATGTGGCGACTTTAGCTATAGCTGTTCGACACATATAATAGTTCAGGTTTATTCATCTGATGGAATATCACAGCATAGATTTGATGATATAAACATAGGAGCGATAACATTTATTGGATTTGACCTGATTCGGATAAACTACATTATATGCCCTGAAGCGTTTTTAAAGTTCAAACTTCCAATAACAGGTAATGGTATTTGTTATGCATGGAATTATTAATATGTGATATAATTAATCCAGAGCCATTCCAAAATAGCCATCATATGGTTGATAAATAATTTAGAAAGTTATGATTGATCTCTGTCACAAATATGCATAATGAAAGCATAACACGCATGTGATTTTTTATTGATATTGGATATTGGAAATACATACTTTACAATGCTTATTACATAATCATGATGTATAGTTTAAAATACTAGTTGCAAATAACTTTAATACAAAACCATCAATTATTATGTATATTTTGTTCAGCTTCCACACGTTTCAACATAACATGCGGTAGTGTTGTTGATGATATATATAATCCATTGTATGAGGAATGTTTATCCTACGAAACCAGAGAAAGTCCGTTACCTGAATCAACGAGCATTGTGATATCGTCAGAATCTGAAAAGAGTAATTCTGATTCGGTATCAGTATCTAAAGGTATTACATTGATACATTTATTAATGATTGCTAAGATTTAAATAACACATTTTTGTATGTTTTATATTAAAAGATCTTAAGTAAGTATACCACTCTTAAAGACGAAAACGTTGTATGAGTTCATTAAAAGGCGTATAGGATATCACTTCCTCATGGTTTCATAAGCCATAAGCCAAGTTGGATCGGTTGTTAGACAGTCGCAAATTTAGTTGTATATATAGTGTGTAGAGTTTGACAGAATTGAAGAATGTTTTATTATACCAGGGTTAGCAATCATAATTGGATACATCATGGGTTCTCTGATTCTTCTGATTATAATCACCATTAGTGTATGCTGCATATATAGGGCGAGAACAAGGTAATCTGAATATATAATTATTTAGAAGATAATTCATGCACTTTATTTTCATACCTCAGACGTTATTCATTTAATTTTATTCGTTTACTATTCTGATCTTGTTTCATAGTATTACTTCAATTACTTTAAAATCATAGCTGCATTACTGGTCGAATAAAAAGTATCATTTATAGCAAAACCCTCAAAACAGATATGGCTGATTAAGCTTATATCGCAAATTTACAGGACTCAGGACCCCAAATATGAAGTACCAAAACATCGCACTTTAGACATCAATATTGCTACCTATGCTAGCCTAAATGTTGCCTCGAGAACTCTGGAGAATGAAAGTGGATACGTTAATCAAACTATCCTTACACAAGGTGTTGATGAAATATCCAGGGAACGTGATGATGCAGTAAACCATTATTTCATATTTCATTATGACAGTTTTAACAATTTAATTATAAATATCAATTTATGAATTACAAATGATATGATATTTATAAAAAAAATGAATAGTTTTAATACAGATGCGTTGTTGTTGTTCTGAATAATTAAACTCTTGCACGTAAACTCTTTTGCTTTTAGAATTCTATAACGTCATATGGGTAAATAAAAGAAAATAAAACTACAGATTTAGTCAATATTTAGGTAAACTTGAACTAGTGACCTTGGATCATTCGTGAACTTCAACAATTCGTGGATTCAGGATGTTAAGTTTTTACTAAAATTAACTTTGGAAATAACGAACTATTTTGCGAATAAACAAGATCATGTGATGAAAGAAAAACAGAGTAACATCTTGCATCATCACTCACTTCTTTCTGAAGACATCTCTAGGACTGACGAGACCAGTTGGCAAAAGTATCCTCAAATTAAAGAAAATATGCTTTTATAAGCACGAGCTCATATAGCACATCCACAATGCTTTGAGAGGCAACTGGCACGGCCAGTGAAGCAAAAAGATAATTTCATTACATTAAATTATGCTCATATAAGCACATCCCAGATACTTTTTAGACACAACTGACAAGGCTAGCGAAACAAATATATAATTTAAACTTATATTGCAAATATGCTTATATAAGCACGATTACTTTTGTAAGACAATTCCATATGCACCAGGCCTCAAGATAGGTGTTAACACATCTCTATTAATTTCCTGATTAGTATGCTGATATTTATTTATTTATCTATTTATACACGGCATTTATTACGCCCTAATTTGTAAACACTATACACCTAAGCGCTTACCATATAGACACTTAAACATATGATATAAGCATGATTGCTTATAAATATGCTTATATAAGCATGATTGCTTATAAAATCACACGCAAAATGTTTTTGGAGAGCAGCTGACGAGACAAGTGAAGAAAGAACATCATTTCACTTATCTAAAAAATAATATATTTATATAAGCATGTGTGCTTGTATAAACAATATATAAGTACATACCACCTTAAGTACATACCAGCTTATATAAGTACATACCACGTACATACCACATAATGTCTTATATTATCACCCACATTTCCTCATCTGAATATGAACTTTTTACTACTTTTTAAAGTGCTCCAAAATCGACATTTTTCAACCGATCAGAGATGACATCATAACGAGGCACGACTTCAGACCCTGGTTTATATGTGTATTAAATTAAAAATCTATGGCTCAATTCCTTCATACCAAACTCGCGTGCACAAAGTACTTCACATCGGGTGAAATTGTTTAAATCGACAATTTCCAAAACGTTCCAGATAAAACCTTGACGACTTCAGACTTTGGTTTATACGTGTATAAAATTTGAAAGCTCTAGCTTAACTGCTTCATACCAAACTCGCGTGCACAAAGTGCTTGGCATCTGAGAAAATGTTAAAATCGACCATTTTTAAGGTGCTCCAGAATCGACAATTTTCAACCGGTTGAGATAAATTCTTAACGAGGCACGACTTCAAACCTTGGTGTACACGTGTATAACATTTAAAAGCTCTAGCTCAACTCCTTCATACCAAACTAGCGTGCACAAAGTACCCTATATCAAGCGGGACAGACGGACGGACAGACGGACAGACAGACAGACGGACATACAGACAAGCTCAACCCTATATCCCCTTGTTTTCACGGGGATAATTATCATATGCGATTTAGCTTTTAAATAACGTGTATGTGTATTTCCAGTAGAAGGGCGTTAATATACATTGTATACAGCTAGACATATATGAATGAAATATTTATTGAAAATGAATATAAAGCATATTTCAATGACCAATCATTTGCTGTCACATGGTTTCTGATTCACTTAATTTACACTGTGTAGGTAGAAATGAACACAATGTATGCCAACATCTGATGTCAACATCTTTTTCATAATTGAGAAGCCAAGAAGCAGGAAATCTACTGTAACAAGCCAATACAAGAACAATTTATGATGGTAAAACATACGATAAAATGATTGCAGATGCTAATTTCATAAACCTCTTACTACAAAGATATTCACGAAATTGTTACTTGTATTAGCAATGTATATTTATTAAACCTTACTTTTGAGGCTAATATAACAATCTATTACCTATCAGTTATATTAGGACGTATTCTATGTAGTTAACTGATGATTACAAATTGACTCTTTTCTGAACTTTATTTTTTCTTTATGCAAATGTTTGAACATAGATGATTTGTAAAATTTCGTGATGCATGATGTGATGCACATTTGTTTATCGAATTTGAATAATTTAATGCGTATTCGTTAATTATTGAATTTAAAACCAGCATACACGGTGACGCTTAAAATGAATATTAATCGGCTTTAGATATGGTATGTTATATATTGATCCTGATTGAATAAAACAATGTATATAAAATACACTTTTTTTGTTTTAATACTGTTTACAATTAATTTTAGTTTTATCGAAAAAATACATAATTTGTTATTTGATATACCAATTTGGGCTTTAGAGCAGATTGTTTTCAAAACTATCGTTCAATTATTATCTAAGCTAAACCACACTTATTGAAACACTATGTGTTATACTAATGTTTATACGTTAGTTTGATAATAAAGACCATGAGACCTGAAACCATTTTAAAATCACAAATAAATACAAATAAACGAAAAAACGATTCAACAATAATAAATAAAGAGAAACAAATGAACTATACATGCAATGACAAAACTGCGTTTTGATCTTTCTGCTTTTCAATATTACATATTACACTTAGATGGAATGAAACCATATGTCCTAATTGTATCAGGAATTTAAACCTTGAGGGCGAAGATACATATTTTATTAGCATAAGGGAAATGCACATAGGTAATAAGAAGTTTGATCACTGTTATAAATTACAATATACATGATTGTATAACAATATTTGAATCCATGATGTGTTATAAAACATTATACCCGAAACCTAATGAACGAATAAACGAAAAAAAAACGAGAAATTCGGCGCGAAAGAATTTGAACATGAGATTCAAATTAGAGGTATAGTGGTTAGTGGTTTTAACTTAAATGGAATATTCATTTGGATATAATATACAATACTTTATTTATCAAAACATTTATACAAGTTTTAATGCATTGACATAAGAACAAAACATGCATCATTTATAGATATTGTTATTTAGACGCGTGAACAAATTTTAAATAATCCTAAATTTTGAATTAATGTGGCTATCCTTACAAGCGTGCATCATAACTGATACTTTTCACATACAATGGTACACATATGACCCAAAAATAAACAATATCGATTTGCTTGAATAGCAATCATGCAGACTTCAATATGTCATTAGATGTATAAAGATGAGCAAGTAGAAAGATGAACATGGAGACAGATTGATCGAAAAACATATTGACAGATAGAAAGATAAACAGATAGACGTGTGTCCAGGTTAACAGGAAGATAGATGCAGAGTTGAGGAGGTCAAAAGAGAGCTTATCAACATCATCTCCTCGTTAAATTAATTGAAAGTATTAAGGTATAAATGAGTACATAAAGATGATGTCTATAAGTTGGATGCATACATTTGAACTTGATAAAAGGGTTTTATAGATATCATGTCATAAACAATTTTAAAGGTCACGCAGTGGCGAAATATTTCGCAATCGCAGCATTAATCAAAGAAAACATAGAATCCCAGCGATATTGGTTTTAGACTTAGTCCCGCCCGACATTGCAAAATCTGTGATTGCAATTTCCCAAATTATTAGGAACATATAATAGGAAGTTAGGAACATATAATAAAGTCTACGAATTGGATATATTTCTACACAATAAAGACCATCCCAACTAATCTAGTATATTTAACTACCTATTGTTTTGTAACACCTCTTGAGTCTAATTTGCATAGTGTTAGATCTATCACAAAAATTGTATAAAGCTCTCTCACAATAACTATAAGTGATTGGCTATAAACTCAAATGTTTCGACAACGATAGATTCTAATATATCTGTGGAATGGTTAATAAATTGGTTAATAAATTAAGATATTTGATGCGAATATTAAGCAATGAATATCGCAAAACCAATTTTGCAAGAGCGTGAACACTCATTGCGATTTATTTCGCAAACCCTGAAATCGCTGAATTCTGCCTGACCGCACCTCAATGTGCCGGCCTGTATACCTGTCCAACGTTTTACCTGTATACCTCCCGACGAGTATTCATGTCAAACGTATATAAAGAATATATGTACTCATTAGTGAGAAAAAACTCAATATTCAAATAATTTAATTTAGTAATGATTACTTTTGATTATAAGATGATAAACGGTGGCAAATGTAAATATGATTTATTGTGCTAATCCAATACATCACAATAAGGAAAACATTATGTTATCATCAAACAAAGCAACAACAAATTGGTTGTAATGGTAATATAATAAAATTATTAAACAGTGAGTTGTTAAGGCCTCTATTATTTTTTTCATATATTATACTCCATTTACGCGGTGTTAAGTTGTATGTAGGCATGCTCAAACTGTGTCACTTTATATATTAGTTGTCTAGCTGTGGCCATTATTAATGTAATTAATTGTATTTTCATGTTATTTTCTATTAATTGTGATATCGGATAATTTCATGTTTTTGCAAAGGATTAAAGAAAGTCTTGGCAAACGAGCGGTGATTATATTTAGGTTATACCAATTGAAGATTTGAGAACAAGGAACTAAATTACGCTTTCAGTTTGTCTAGCGATTGAAACATATTACCCCCATTTTTACCTGCCTTTTAATCATACAGGTCATATTTTAACTGAGTGCACCTATTAGAGCACGGTGTAAAGTTTCGTTGCATTTAAACATATTGGATTTGCTATTGCATGGAACTACATTAGCCATTAATTAATAAGTGTTAGATATACAAAGGATATGCAAGTAGTAAGAAGCATATTGTATACATGATGGAGCTGGATAGATATTGTACTGTCGTCATACTATATATGGTATTTAGATGTAGTTCACAGCAAGGCAAGCATTTCAGTTTACTCCGCTGTAATTTGTTCTAACATGTCTGCACAATTATAATTATATCTTCACATGTTAAGTTATATTCACTTTCAAGCGTACAATCACCGTAGTTTCTACATTCCTGCTACGACCATGTATATATTTCCAAATATTCTAGATTCAGGAATAATGTATATAAAAAAATGGTATTGTATTTTATCAATTTCTAATATTATACTTTTTTTGTTACAGAATGCTCAGTAGTACGTTACCGATCAAAGGAACTATCAATGCACGGATTATCAAATAATGAAAATGAAGATGCAGGATGCTTTCAAATAAGTGATCCAACGTTGTTTCCTAATTCTAATTTTGGGCATTTGCTTATGACCGGCCGTCCTCGATACATGTGCTCCATTGTACCTCAATCAAATTGTGAAGGTTATAATATAACTATTGGTGATACAGAAACATGTCGTTCGTTTAGATATCATTTCGAGACAGAAGAAAATGGGTGTGACGATTTTGAATATAATTGCTCAACCCATATTATAGTACAAGTAATATCACCGAACGGAATATCACTACACAGAATGGATAATAATTACACTGGTGCTATGACATTTCATGGGTTTGAAAGGATTGATGTTCACTACATCACATGTCGGGAAACAACTTTGAAGTTTAAACTTCCTCTTACAGGTACGTCCATGTCACATATATACATGCGTGTACACGAACTAGCAAATCATAGTTTAGAAACATTATCTATTTCTATAGTCGGCTCAAAGATCTATCATTTACATACATGTGTGACGCCTATAGAACAACAAGCTGAGCAAATAGTAAGACTGCTTCCCATTGAAACTATATTTGCAGTTTAATCTAGATTGGTATTTACATTGTTATACTAATCTATGATAGTTTGTCTCGATCATTATG
Source organism: Hydroides elegans (assembly GCA_001703475.1). Lineage (NCBI taxonomy): Eukaryota > Metazoa > Annelida > Polychaeta > Sabellida > Serpulidae > Hydroides > Hydroides elegans. The sequence goes on from LQRL01115304.1 coordinate 30,590, forward strand.
ATGGTTGATCGATTTTCATTTGCAATAACATTCGAATATTTTGAAAATGCTGCACATAATTTGACATGTGTGATTATAATCAATTTAGGAAAGTTATGGGATCTGATTTATCACATGTTTTATCATCGCCTATATGGCCTAATAAAATGATGTGATGGAAAGTTAATCTAACTGTACTTTAGCTTCAACACGTTTTAACATCACCTGCGGTACCTACGTTTCCACCGAGCACCACCCTTTGTACGATGAATGCTTAGCGTACGAAACTACTGAAACTCAGGACACTACACCTAACGTCGAATCATCTGAGTCTAAAAAGAGTGACTCTGATTCGTGGCCTCTACCTATTTCAAAAGGTATCATATTAAATGTCAAGCATAATTGTAAACAGCATTTCTCCAAATCAAAAATGTATTTCTAGCTTAAGTATCAGCATACACTGTATTTACTCATCTGTTTTCAACATTTACAAACTGCTAATATTTGAATGACAGTGATTACACTTATTTTTTTTATATGGGTTTTAGGTTTGACCATCATTATTGGATCTGCCATTGGCTTTGTCATTGTTCTGATAATCATTATATGCTGCTGTTGCTGTATTTGCAAAGGAAGGAAAAGGTAGTTATACCCTTTCAACTTAATACTGAATTGATGTAATTTAGCATTACAAATGCATATATGTATATATCCTAAAGCTGGGTTCACCCGGAATAAAAGCGCGAAATGTTATGCGCTTTTCGGGTGAACAGAAGGAATTTCCTATTATGTTTTTTTAACAAATGTGACTATAAGTTTATAGCACATAATTTGTGTTTTGAGCTTTTTTAGAGCGGGGTGAACGCGGCCTAATACATTTAATATTAATTATGAACATACATGTATAATATTTGAATACACGTATTTTTTTGGAATAAACAGTAACAAATCCAAAAAATACGAAGACCCGAAAATCCGCGATGAAGATGCAGATGTGGGAGATGGCTATGCGAATTTCGGAGATGTTCCGAGCGGCCACGAGAAAACGAAAGGACATGACAATCATGCGATATCTGTACAAAATGTCGATGAAACGAATAGCAAACCAGCAAAGAGTGCCACGAAATGTAATAAAGTTGTTATTTCTTTGTTTCTCTTCAAATTATTTTTTTTTCAGAATATTTTGAGAATGCACTAACGTTTGTGGTGCATCTGAACTCGGATAGATAATAATTAATGTAACCTGTACGTTGATGTTTCTTCGAAATGTCTCTAGCTATCAAACATCCTTCATTTTTTGTAATGAAAAAAAAACCATTCCCTCTATATCTATCTTGATGCTATATTAATTGATAATTTTAATTATGTTTAATGATTCACTTAACACAGCTCAAGAGGAACTCGAGGCGATGTACGCAAAACCGATGAAACCACAAAACCGAATCTCAACCACGAACATGGAAGAGAATGTCATGTACCAATCTGGTCATAACCTGCCAAACAGAGAACCATATGATCACGCAATTAGTCCTGGTCCTGAACGCACTTATATGGATGGGAACCCTGCTAATTTCGAACCAAATGTAGATGGTGGAATGAATCCATATGTGTTGATGTGAAGCACATGAAACAAAATTCATTTATATGGAACAATCGTTAGTGCTCATAAAGCTTGGTGGTTTTCGTGTTTGAGGTGATAAAACGGTTATTGACAGGTGTGAATCCGGAATCGAAATGAACTTTATATCAAGAAGGAGCTCGAATATATGATTTACATTTATACCATCCTTCTTAGTTATTTTTTTTCAGCATTTACTTGGATATGTCATATCCATTCTGTGTAGGTCTTCATTATAAACATGTTGCTCGCAAATTCCGAGTTTTGCCCATGTAAACATGTACATGTATATTTCATATTCTTTTTCTATGATTTGAAGCACATGTATTTCACAAGGGGGAAAATAAGTCACCAGGTTATATAAATAAAATGTAATCAGGCACTGAAGTGCCACATCAAGCTCGTTAATGCTCAGTTAATCGTTGATAATATTTTTGTTGCACTTATTTAGCTCAAAATGTATTGTGCTGTGTACATATTCGCACCCCGAATCAACTTTGGTAAAATGAATTTTATGTAAGTAGAAAACTTTGAATACCCTTTAAGCTTTTTAGAAAACACTCATTATTGTGGAATTTTGAAAGAAACACTTCCTCGTTCCTATTGAAAAATTGCAAAATATTATCTTAGAAGTTCAAGAGAACAGCAAATTGATTTGTTACACGTGTATGGATAAGAACCTGGCCAAGTTTAAGCTTTTTCTGTTTTTTTTCCTCTTAAAAGCCCTGTTTTCCAGCTGTGTTTTTAAAACACCGCCGGGTTGTTTGATCTTCTCTGAGGTACTGGAAGTCAAGGATGGTAAGGAGAAAAAAACTCAAAAAAGGGTCTAATGTGGACAGGGCCCAAATTTGTCTTGAGCCAAACTTGTGTCACTCCTTGCATAGGGTAACAAGTTATGTCTATTTCCTTATACATGCAGGTTGGAATATCGACATAACTATTGCGTTCATATACATGCAAATGCATATATAAAAAAACTGGCTACTGTACAAACTAAACAACAAAAAATATGTTATGACAGTATACCTTTGAGTATTTGTTGATCTGGACCAATATTCTCCGCTATAACCTTAACCATAAACTTACAATGTTCCCCACCCTTTTACATTGGTTTTAAGGGTAAGGTTAAACTTAAGTGGAGCGGAGAATATGGGTCCAGCTTGCAGCGATTTAAACAGCTTTGTCAATAAATGTTCTTCGAAAAATAAATGAGCTTTGTTTTATTATGATCAAACGTGTTATTAAATAATAAGATATGCAACGACTTAACAACACTTTCTGTTGTAAGTCGTGCCATTTTATTTCGAAGGAACATTTCATTATGTTGACGTCGATGAAAGTAAATTGTATTTGGTCTAAATTATTATTAAGGCTGCGGTTACAAAAATGAGTTTCTTTCATGGCTTCCAATGCATTGCAATGAAAACCTAAAAACGCTAGTTCACCGTATGAATTGTTTTGTAAAGCTCCTTTTTCGGGTAAATGTAACCGCGTCATTAATATTCCACCACGAATGATTCTCTGTTCATTGTAAAATGTTAACTGTTTTCCGAAATTCATATAAAGAATATGATTTAGAAAATGTAGCTATATATACATGCATATGGCGTTGTGGCAAACCTTGATAATTTTTGGCTCGTTCTTCAATGAACATACATGTATCTTCAATTTAGATACCACTGATTTTCTTAAATTATTGTATATCTTTAAGGGAGATATGTTTGCTGCTTGATATATTGATAATATAATGGACCCCTAATTGGTTTCTTTTCGAGTACATACGCTTATAACTTTGTTATTTGAATATTACAATTTCTAGAAACAAGAGTGACCATAGGCAGATCTATCATACATCATTTTATGGTAAAATATTTTAAAGAAATAATTTTAATTTTCGACCTAACTTTAAACCGCATTAGTCTATTTGTTCATTTTTTACTATGGCTTGTGCTCAACCCATTTAATGTTCCCACTCAGGTAATCGGAAGTTGTTTTCTTTAAGCAGCTAAATTAATTGTTTGATACATTAAGCAAGTTAAACTTCCCAAATTAAAATTTTTGCACGCGATAGTATATTTTCTCATTTAAATGAGCATGCAAGTCACATTTAAGGGTTTATAAAGCAAATGGTCAAGGCACTCATTGTTAAAATGGATTTGAATATAAGCAAAGGTTATTCTTGTTGCTTTTGGTGGTTTGTGATTTTATGTTGTCTTCGGCTGCAAAACGAAGTTGCTGGTAGGTTAACTATTCATTTTATATGTTATACCCTGACATAATCGTATAAGGTTCTTACTTAAAAGACATGTCAGTCTTAAAGGGATGGATGATAAAAATATTCTAGAAATCAAAGAAGCCAAATGATGTTTTAAAGTTATTGAGTAGAAATAGATTAGCTTATACCACATTATTGCCATGCATGACTAAAACACCAAGAAACAATAATTATTGTTAACAACAAACACTGATTTATAATATAAGGTTAAGACTGAAGGGCACTTTTAATGTTATTGTTGTATGTTTATAGGTGATTGTAGCGTGAATAGTGCTAGTAAACTACCGATAAACATTGAAACATACCAGGATTCCCAATTAAATAGACACGGTTGTTATTCGTTCCAAGATCCCTTCACTTATCGTCAATCAGCACCGTTGCAAGGCACCTTCCCAGAATATAGATGCAATATTACAGTACCTGAAGACTGTTTAGAAAACGAAATCAATATTACCTCTTGTTTTGGCTATGAGTTTGAATTCGAAGTGCAAGATGCAAATGACGAATGCTCAAATGGTAGTCAACTATGTCAAACTCAAATCCAGATTTTTGCTAAAACTGACAATGGGACGTTTATTATGAATATAGAAAGCCGAGAAGATATGGAAGTACTTTCTAACGTCACATATTTCACCCTTTCATATCAAACATGTATGGATGAGGCCCTTCTATTTTCGCTTCCAATAACAAGTAAGAAATACATGTAGATGATTTACTTGTTGCATTTATCTGAAGAAAAGTTAAATGGTAAAACATAAAATATAATCAAAGGGCTACTTGCCTATTCAAATAGTCCGCCTGTAGTATCATAGTTAGATGAGTATAAAAAGATGAGCAATACCCTAGTAGCTTCCTACAAATATATATATTCAATTTAATTTCTTTAATACAATGTAGGTAACGTACCATTAAATATACAATGCGGTCCATATGCCCTCGACGAGGTTCCACCCCTACCACCAGCTGAATGTCTGCCCATAGAAACTACCATAGCAACAACAGAAGAAGAGACAACAATAATCGAATATGATGCTACATCGATTGGGTCGGAATCCGGAATGGCTAACGGAAATGGAGATGGGAAAGAGGACGGAGGATCTTCTTCATGTGAGTACAAGTATAACATGATTGATGGCTGTGAAATAATGCTTTGATTTAGGTTATCGACAGTAAATATGCATTTATGCATTGATAATGACAAGGGCTAAGATTTTCAACGTCTTAATTACTCTGAATGCAGTTTCGAATGATCGGCTAATAAGGTGTTTTCACCAAAACATATTGTCAATTAAAGCAATGTGTGAAACAGAAAATCTTTATGAAATAATGTTAATTTCCGTTTCTTAAAAGGCTCAAAGGCTCCTTGTATATAATTTTCTCCATTTATGCTTATTTATACTTTTGCAGTGATATTCATAATTCTTGGAGTTGTGGCGGTATGTCTTATTATTCTCATAATCATCGGAGTGGTCTTTGTCGTGGTGAGGAGGAACAAGTAAGTGTTACCTATTCAAACTTTTCGAAATTTCAAATATATAACCTTCCGGAATAACAGGTAGAATTGCCTGTTTAAACAAACTATTAAAGCAATAAACATGTATGAAAACCTAATTTTATCTGTTACACAAACGTGGTCGCTCTGCTTTGCCACGAAGTGAGCTCGTTGTTCCAGAAAAAAAAGGAACTAAACCAACCGCTACGTGCTAAGGACCAGTTGGTGGCCTTATATTTCTTAAACGGAGAATGCAATGCAAACTATTTTTAGCATTGCAAATTTTAAAGAAA
>LQRL01115320.1:11553-26251 GCA_001703475.1 Hydroides elegans
AGGGAATAAAAACCAGTAGTAAAGGTTTTGGTATGGTGGCTGCTCAAGTGATAATCGAGGCATATAGCAAAATGATAAATGACTATGCCTTGCATCGTTTATAAACACACACATAAGCGTGCGGGCGTGCGAGCGTGCGGGCGTGCGGGCGTGCAGGCGTGCGGGCGTGGACAAAAGCGTGGAGTAATAAGCGTGCGGGCGTGGAGTGTTAAGCGTGCGGGCGTGGAGTGGCCGCGTGAAATATATAGCGGCTTGATCACTTTTTTTCATATATAAAAATTATGATTTATATACCCACCCAAGGAGCAGTTGATGTTATCACCATGTAGTATAATCCGGTAATTTTTAGTTCATTGCAACTATAAGTGTTGCCATTATTTAAGCATTTGACGCAATATATAGTACTAAATAATAATTCATCATGATAGATTTGATTTGGGCTTTTGGAAAAAATCTAGTGTATTTTGTTGCAAAATGCACTATTTCAGTAGATGTTGCTAAAAATTGTAGAAAAAGTTCAATGTTTTATCTTAATGACATGTTTTGTATATGAAAAAAATCAGCGTTGGGGTCGAATACGGCCTTGATCAAACGGCCTTGATTATTAGCGCGTAAAATGCACCTTCTTAAATACGATATATTCGAAAGATTTTTGCAAAACCTACCTGCTACCAGATACCATATCAGCTTACTCACTTAGATTTAATTGTGAATATACTATTGAGTCAGCCCTAATTGATATGCTAAGTAAGGTTGATAACATTTTTATTGAAACCAGTTATTTATTATTACTTTACAATCACTACCCAAAATCCAAATGAAATTCTTCCGAGTGTTTTGGGAACGTATTAATTAGAAAGCATGTTGAGTAGCAAATAAAAAAAAATCAATGCCTGGGATAGTAAGCTTTCAAAATATATAAAGATATTTACGAAATTCCACAATTTATTTTTGAAAGCCCGATTTGGAGCTTTTTGATCCTTTTCCTTATATAAATCGAACATAGTCCTTTGTGAATAAGTTTTAGGTCAAGGGTGCATTCGCCCTAAATACTCGCTTTCTGATATATTATTTATATATATTCTAGCTTTCATATACAAACAATTCAGTGTGGAGGGCAAATGCACCCTTGCTCAACTTTCAACTTTCAAACTCACAAAATTTAGCTGCCTGAAACCTATAAATATTAACCAAATGTGAAATGGTTAAACCTGTATTGTAACGGTGCTTTGAATTAATATTTCATAGACATCATTGAACAGATATTGTGTTCCAATATATATTAAATGAAACATATAAATCATTTTATATTCCACTTTCTTGCTACATTTTGAATATTGCCCCTAAGAATTCAATCAAATTCAGTGCATGTTTTTGATGGTCGATAAATAAGTGAAAATATCAAGTTGAACAATATTTGATATTTGTCTTGAATGCGTAAAAGTATGAACTTTCAAAATATATAAAAAAAATTAAAGTTATGAAATTTCAATTTTAACTACTTGATATTTTGCTTCTGGAGCATTGTACTTAACAATGCACACTGCCTTTCGAAGTGTATAAATTCATATTTAAATCTATGCTCAAAACCTCAATTTTCCATATTTCACACTAGAATCTATGATGCATGTTTGATAAACTAACACCAGTTCATTATGCAAATCGGACAATCTTTTATTGTTTACGCACTTAAAATATGATAAAAGACATATTGTTTTGTCTTTATTTGGTATCCATCTCTCGAAAATACATATTAAAATGATAATGTATCCCAAAGATGAGTATTTTGAGATTTGACATTTAATAAGCTTAATCTTGCTGTTTTTTATGTTTAAAATTACATTTGATTTCATTTGCAAAGAAATACAGTGAAAACATCAAGCGATGACGAGAATCACTATTTTAATGTAACCACTCCCTGATAAGCACAAACATGATTATAATGGACTAGTAAATTATGTTACGGAAAAATATTGGCGATAATTATATTGTATTTCTATTCCATACAACTGCAGTTCATTAAATTATAGAAATGCAGCCTGACTTAATAGTCCGGTCGGTAATGCCACCAAAATATGATTCCGTGTGCACTGCTTGTTAAATCTTGAAACTATGCATTTTCTGAATGGTCTTGAGGTCCTCTTTAAGATAAAATATGTTTCCATATTTTTAAATATTGAGGTATGAAAATTACGATGGCCGAAAAGCCCATCTTAACAAGAAAAAAACGTCAATGATAATTAACGAAACATTTTATTTGAACAGAATTATCTTAAGATAAATACCTAAAACGGCTTCTAAGTCTAAATTGAGAAAATGCTTAATCATTCATTACTCCAGGTTATCATTAAGAAGATTACGACGGCCGGGAAGTGTAATTCTTCATAGCTTAGAATCACCATATGTCAAGCATCGGTATAACTGCCGATTGTTACAAATATATAATAATATTGAATTGATTTTTAAGTATCATTTATTAAAACACACATTGTTAGTCAATTAATTGAATTACGATGGCCCATTATCACTTACATTTATATTCTATAAATCATAAGATTAAGAATCTAGGAATATTAAGGATCTATTTCAATATGTTTTATACAGGATTGACTTTGAGTAATAAAGACCACATAAACACTTTTTTTTAACCAAAAAAGTTTTCAAACCGATAAGCATTTGAAAAATACGATGGCCGGAAAGTGCAATTTATTTGTATAACTAACAATCAGCGTTTCTGAAGAATCATTATATGTATCGACTTTTACAAGTCGATAATAGCATTAAATAACATATTATCTATCATTCGATCATTACTATATGACACGTTTTTATTGTTTCGCTAAATAACGATGGCCCATAAGCACGTTACTTTAACAATCTACAAATTATGTGAGCAGACACACATATTACAAATATATAACCCCTAAAATAATTCCTACAACTTGCATACAAGATTATTCAGACCATCTTAAACCCTTATAGATACCACATAGTGATTCGCTTATATATTTTAATGTGCTTTGAACAACAATTACAATGTAGACATGGAAAATAAAGCAATTGTTTTAATAAATAAAATCAATTTCTGCAAATAAAAGTAAAAACAAATAAAATTTGATATCTGACAATGAATAAACTAGTGATCTTAATATGCTGATTAATTTACAATTCAATATTTATTTGCCAACTCTCAATCTAAAAGTAACCATAGATTACGGATTTGTCTTTGCTGTGTTATCAGCATACTACATCATATCTCACAGGCGTTGCTTTGAACCCCTGTGTGGAGGGGGTAGTGGTCTTGAGCAGGGGGCATTTTTTTTAAAGACCAAAGGTAACATTAACCATGAACCCCTACCCTATCGTGTACGTGCGTTGCTATTATCTCGATTTATGCCTAGGCCACACTGGCGATTTTCTAGTCGGCGATAATTGCCGATTCAAAAATCGCCAAAATGTAGCCATTTAGCGACAGTCGGCGACGATCGGCGACTCATTTTTCCCGATCAAACATATTGGATCGCGAATGTCGGCAATCTCAAGCACATCAAAGAGAATCGCCAGTGTGACCGCCCTTTTAGACCCGACGCGACGCGATTTGTAAACAAATAACACTAAGTTAGATATGAAAACAAGTTTTAACATGTTATTTTCAATCTAAGATAAAATTGGCTAAGCTGAGAAAAAACAAATATTACAATAGTGTTTATGTTTAATTATTGCAAATGCACAATAGTGATGTAAGTATTTGCTATGAAAAATTCGTCATAATTGTTATGCAATTAAATATATAAATTCAATCGAAATTGGAAACATGTTTAATAAATCAATGTATTATGCAATTATTATAATGGTGTTTCCATCAACAAAACATCATTATTTCACAAAGTTTATTTCGTAATTACCAAAGGTATCTAACACGAAGAAAAAGACTCAACATAATTGAAATTACAACAAAATCGGATATGAATAAAAAAGGGTCAGCTTGCCGGACTCGCCGACAAAAAAATCGCCAGTGTGGCCACCCGGTGTGACTTAGTCGGCGACTGGCTCGAAAATCGACAATGTAGCCAGGGCATAATATGAGTTGTTATGACACAGTAAATGAATCAGAAGATGACGGAATGTGAAATACATCAGTGAATGTTAAACCGTCACAAGTTTTGCATTTTCTCTCTCCATAGTGCTCATGAAATGATTTGGTGAGCTAAGTGCCGGTCATGTGTACATTTTTGCATGTTTCCCCTTTCCCGCATATCGATGGTGACGCTCAATAGTATTCTGAGTATGATAAATATGTTTGTAAAATGAGAATACGATATTTGTGTGTATCCACAACGGTGTTTCAAAATTGATAATATGTGCAAAATGAATACGAAGCGAAGTATCAGCATCATTCAATAGTTTACGAATCATATATGAAAGAGTGTAAGAGTTGGCAAAGAAATATTGAATCGTAGATTAATCAGCACATAACGATAACCTGTTTATTCATTGTCAAATTTCAAATATTATTTGGTTTTGCTTGCAGTTGCATAAATTGAGTTTATTTATTATAACAATTGCTTTTATTATCCATGTCCACATTGTAACTGTTGTACAAAGCACATAAGAATACATTTAAGGGTCATTATGCGGTATCTATTTGGGTTTTAAGATGGTCCTAGTAATCTTGTATACAAGTCATAAGGATTATTTAAGGGGCTATATATTTGTAATATGTGTGTCTGTTCATTTAATTTATAGAATGCTAGCGTAACGTACTTATGGGCCATCATTATTAAGCGAAGCAATAAAAACGTGTCATATAGTAATTATAGAATGATAGATGATATGTAGTTTAATGCTATTATCGACGTGCAAAAGTCGATAGTTATACTGATTCTTGAGAAATGTTGATTGTTAGTTATTCAAATAAATTGCACTTTCCGGCCATCGTATTTTTCAAATACTTTTCTGGTTTGAAATAAATGTTTATGTGGTCTTAATTACTCAAAGTCAATCCTGTATAAAACATATTGAAATAGATCCCTAATATCACTAGATTTCCATTCTTATGATTTATAGAATATAAATGTAACGTGCTTATGGGCCATCGTAATTCAATTTATTGACTAACAATGTGTGTTTTAATAAATGATAGTTTAAAATCAATTCAATATTATTATATATTTGTAACAATCGGCAGTTATACCGATGCTTGACATATGGTGATTCTAAGCTATGAAAAATTACACTTCTTGGCCGTCGTAATCTTCTTAATGATAACCTGGAGTAATGAATGACTAGCCATTTTCTCAATATAGTCTTAGAAGCCGTTTTAAGTGTTTATCTTAAGAGAATTCTGTCCAAATAAAATGTTTCGTAAATTATCATTGACGTTTTTCTTGCTAGGATGGGCTTTTCGGCCATCGTAATTTTCATACCTCAATATTTAAAATAAAAAATGGAAACATATTTTATTTTAAAGAGGACCTCAAGACCATTCAGAAAAAGCATAGTTTCAAGATTTAACAAGAAACGCACACGGAATTGTATTAGCCACCGGACTATAAGGCCAGATGTTCAGCTAAACATCTGCATTTCATTAAAAAATCACGGTACTTGCTTGAATAGTTTGAATTGTTTCTTGTATGTTACGGTAATATTCGTCTTATTTATTCGAGGAATGATTTAATTATGTGTCTTATTTTGAAGTCTACTTGCTTTTGGAAATGTTTATTTGAATAAAGGCTGAATATTTAACACTAAACGTCTATATTATTTATAATAAATAATACACTTATCATGTTTATAGCAGTCTAGTTTTCACATTTGTAACGAAAATGTCAACTAAGTGTCATTTCACACAAACAACCTTATTTTAAAAGGTTAGAGATGGTAATATTATTTCATATTGTGGAAAACCTTTTTTAATTTGATACATACGAAATGCACATAGGGTCCTACTAGAATGCTTGCTTAATGTACTCATTTGAAAATTGGCTACATTTGATACCTATTTTCCTGGCAACCTTTACCTCTCATGAAGAGCCACTGGGTCCTGCACAACATCAAGGATGCCATCTCGTGTTCTTTGAGCATAGTCGCATCTCGCAGCTGTTGCACAAACCTACACACCGGAATTCTTCGTCTTCAATTGCCGTGGTTGGGGCCCATACCACTAGGTTGTGTGCAGCCTCTTTGGGGTGTCTATAGCAATGACCAGCTAGCTTGAGTCGTTTTTATCTTACTGTATCTGTGGCTTTTGGTACTTCATTATATAGCTCTTAATTGCTCACATGGACTTTTCAAGTAAATACCAGTGCTTAGGAATCTATTGAAGCAACCATCGATTCTCTTTGCCGATGTCTCGGTTAGCGCTCATGCTGCATGCTGCTGGAGGAGCACTGACTCTACAGTTGAGCGAAACAGCCGTGTCTTGTTTTTTAGACAGCGTTGATCGCCAGATTCTACTCATCTCATTATGTGTTGCCCACGCTAGAACTATCCTCTCTGCTAAATCTGTTCTGCTTACAAGGGATCCGAGAATAGAGCCGTCACTTGTTTATATATATTTTGCTAGGGCAGTTAAAGGTCATCATTTTGGTTTTCTTAGGGTTTATCGTCAGGCCAATTACCGCTGCTTCATAGGTTTGCGCTTATTAAACGTGTTAACTTATCAACATAAATAATTGGAAAGATCTAGGTCAGTTTTACATTCCGGTGGTATTCGTGGCTCTATCGACGTCTATCGACGTCTTAATGCCTTTTGAAAATCGACGAAGATTATGATGGCTGAGAGATTCCTATCTTTGATGCCTTCAATAATCGTCAGAGGGTTAAAATTTGACTCATCGGTGTTCTTCCTGGTCAAAATCCATTTCGTGTGTTTTTTCCTCGGAGAGCTGCAATTGTTTGATGAATGCAATTGATAATCATAATGCTGCATGTCTTTGCAACTAGAGAGCTTAGGGTCATACCTATGTAGTTGTTGCGTTTGGAAAATCACCAGATTTAGGGATATGTATTATATTCATAATCAACCACTGTTTGCGGTCGTCTTTCTTATAAAGCCCTATTGCAGAACCCTGGAGCTTTCTTGTCTAGATTACATTTTTTATCAGAACTTCAGGAGGGATATTTTCTTCTCTATATGCTTTACCATCTGTAATGGAATGCTTTGCTGCGTTGTACTCTTTCTTCATAAATAGCCCATCATTGATATCTAATCTTGAACTATTTCTTCGTCCTGACCCCTGATATCAGGGGGCTACCAAATTGACCTTGAAAATGCTTGAATCAATTTGCTGTTCTCTCTTATTTGGTGTCTCCCTAATTGTTTTGATATACGTTTAAGGGAGTGGCCAGACTTTAAGCAACGAGGAGCGACAGCGATTCTTATCATAATATGCCCTTTATAGGACTTGGTCAAATTTCCAATATTCCTTTAAAGAGCATATGAGGATAAAATCGCTGTCGTTCCGCGTAGATTTAAGTTTGGCCAGGCTCTTAGTCAAATGAAACAATAAGGGATTATACGATCGCGCATAGAATCTGCGAAAATAACAAGAATTATTTGTTATGTTATAAGTACAAATATAGCGACAGGCTTTTTGGGCATTTAGGATAAATGGAATATTCGCGCTTGTAATGAGCACTCGGACTGCCTTGATTGCGTGTCAATTGCGCTTCTCATTGTGAGCTAGAAATCCGGTAAGTTTCAGCGTAAAATTATCACAAAAAATAATGTTATGGTGTTATTTGTCGCAGCAGTATGACAAAAGCTAAAATTTGATACACATTTTATCATAGATTCATAATTCATAAATTCTTTTTTATTTGTGGCTATTTTGAAAATTCACGATTTTGCGAACAAAATTAAGGGCAGTGATTTCGCGACTGATCAGTTTTAAACCCCGAAAAGTTCTTACTGAACGGACCTTAAAGAATATAGACAATTTTGAATCATGCTTTTCGTCTTTTTTTTCTGAATAAAATATCAATAGAAGATTTCGAAGTAGTTGTTTTGGCACAGGGCCATGTGAATATGCACCAAAACAAATCATGGAATTTTAAATATATAACTTCCTTATATGTTTTTGAAGTCACAATGGGAACATAGCTTATCATTCTTGTTATTTGCAAGTTCGCCACACTTATCACATTCACATTTCATGACATTTATATTTTTCACATCGCACTCTTTTAAATCTATTTAGATTTTCCTTGAAATATACTTATTTTGACTAAGAACATAAACCAGTTCATTTCAGATGTGCAAAATAATGCAAGCATTTGATTACAAAAAATATCTGCTACACGATGTCCGAATATTTGATGCATCCGATTTCGATGGTCATAAATGTTGGTGGCCAATTGGTCAATAACAATATTATATATTCAGCTGATGTAACAAAATTGAATAGTTAAATGGCAAATTTAAGAATGGATCAGGGTGTCATATTGAAACACCTTGCCATAAAACGTACAACCATGGCTCAACTCAAATTTGACATGATTAAAAAAAACATATATTCGATGCAAATGTTTATGTGTACATGTCAAAATTTTGCATAAAAAGCTAGAATATTCATGGCCAATTCCATCGAAATCAGTTTGTCACTCCTCACTGTTATTGCGACTAACTGGATAATACTCGGTGTCACTTGTCCTTGTTCCGTGATCAGCTTCAGTGGCTCCCGCATAAGGTAAAGACTCATCATGCCGATCTTTAGCTATTCCTTTCATTGTAAGATACCCATCTTGACTATCTTTCATTACTCCTTTCATTGACAGATAACCATGCTCGCTTTTAGACACATCCTTAGAGTTCGCATAGGAGTACGGATTCACAACACCGCCCTTTTCCGCATCTTGTTGTTCCATGTTAGGACGTCGCTGTGGGGTGGTTAGGTATTGGTCCGAAACCACAAATAAGAGGGGCACTCAACGATTTATTCGGGTAAATGTTTATTCTTGTAGCAGCTCTTCCTTGCTTGCAACTTTTTCAGAACAGAACAAAGATTTTTTCGAAACGATTAATTTACTCAAGGATTATGTTTGTAAGTACATAAACCAATACACCTATATCTAAATTTAGACTCTATAAACGAATCTGTGAAAGAATAACCTCATTCACATTTGATTTCTTGAAATCTTTATTCTGGTAGGAGATTATAAATTTGCTTGCAATAGCTTTTCTGCGTTTCTTGCTTGGAACTTCAGAATAAACTTTTTGATGAATATAAGGAAAAATGAATCGTTGAGTGCCCTCGAAATAAGGCACTGTCTCTAATGTCACAGTAAACGTTTGTTGGGGATTCAGGCGGCGGACTTCGGAGAGCGTTGACGGTCGGTTCTGCATTTGAGCTAGGCGATGATCGACACCTAAAATGATAGATTTGAATTTGTGAAAGGGGCGTTAGAAACTAACTGGCAATGGGCGAACTGAGATACATTGAGTTGAGATTTGCACTACAAGATTTTGTATAAGCAGAAAGGGAATTTACTCTTATGAATGAGTGTCAGAGCAAACAAATAGAATACTCGAATTAGGATTAACGTTTGACTTCAACAATGAACTTTCATCCAATTTTACAATAAATACGTTTCCGGTCCATTCTGTTGTAGCCATTGAATGAGGATCGACACATTATGAAATGGAACCTCCTACTCAGCAAAACGTGCACGGACGTTGAAAGGAGTCATTATTCGTCGTTAAAGAAGAGAGGACGTTTCACTCACGTTAAGTTAGTCGTAATAATTACGTTCTTCGGTCACACGGGGAAGCAATAGGACGTCCGGAAAACTTTCACATGGGCCCGAAGGAGTTCGTCCTCTGAGCGTCACGTCCAGGTGCGACGTAATATGTACGAAATTTGCCAAGTTGCGTTTTTTTTTTCATTCCTATTGCTTCATGCTACACTACTTACTTGACTATAACAATAGTGACACAGATCACTATAGCAACCAAAACTACTGCGCTTGCAACCGCTATTCCAATAATGGCACCAGTACTCAGCCCTTCATCATTCGCTTCTCCGTCGTTCTTAACCCTATCATTTGCATTAACTTCAGTCGATGTGATAGAGGTTGACGTTGGTAGGATTGTAGTGGCTGTAGTTGATGTGATGGTTGCAATTACTGTAGTGGCTGTTGAGGTTTGGGTTGTTGGTGGAGGCGTTGTAGATGGGGTGTTGGTAGTGGTTATGCACAGAGTGTTGCCTGTGTTAGTCCAGTAAGCTGATTCTATAATGAAACGTTTTAGAAGAGTACCCCACGAGCTGTTCCCCAAAAAAGCTGTTCCCCACCAAATTCCAGCTGGCTTGGAGATTTTGAGCAAATTCATTCTAGCTTAGAGATTTTAGCAGATTGAGGAACACCTTTTTTGATAATTTCCTCATTTTTGTAATAAATATTGTGAGCATTTATTTCAAACTTTATTAAACAGTCTTGCAATTGTATAATAAACTGTTATTTGCAATATATGATAGGTATTTTGTATATATTCAACATTTCAATTTTCGCAAAAGGTGTTCCTTTTCTGTTCCAAGCTGGCTAGAAAATGAGGAACTGCCCAGCTGGCTTGGAAAAAAGGAACACCTTTTTGCAAAATATTAATGTTCAAAAACCATTATTTTGTTGTTGTTCACACTTGTAATGTTGTTTTAAGGTGATTTAGCAACTTTTTGAAAAAATGTGTCGTGGGGTACCCTTCGTTTTAGTGTACAGTGGTTTTTATATGTTTTGAAATGCATGAATGGCTATAAAACGGGTATAAACATGAATATGCTCAATCAAATACATACTGATTTGCACAAACCGTTAAGCTATAATTTTGCATAGAATAGCATATGCAATTATTAAAAAGACTATAGAATCTACAAGTATTTTTAGCGGATTGCAGGTATTCTAAGTTTACACTTAAATTGTAACATAAGTAAACATTACCTTCATATAGCTCGATTTCTTTCAGGATGACAGACCCGAATACATATGTTGATAACACTGATTCAACACTGTGATCTGAACAAATGTCGTGGCAACCGAGTTCAGTTCGAATTGTGACCACTGACGTTCTATCGGTCTCGGCAGGGTTTCCTAATGAATTCGGAATGAAACCCGAAAAATAAAATGTTCGGACAAAATCAGTATTTGTTTGAGTCTGGTTTTGTTTTCAAGTTTTACCATAAGCTCTATCCAAATGGCATATCTATTAATCCTTATATTACTCAGTTGAATAGTTAAAAGCAAAAGCAGGAATTCATAAATTTGGCATCGGAATGCATTTAATTCCTTAATATCAATTAAACTAGAAATGTACTACCGCAAGCTGGCCCGGGATTTATATTCATTCATTTAAACTTATTTTAACGATTTTATGATAACACACCATGGCGCAAACTAAAAAAAGTACTGTAAAGAAATGGATAGCTGAATCCATTGACAAATCATTCATATTTTATTATTTGAAATTAAAGACAATATCAGATAAATTAAAAGCTACAAAAAATAATGCGTAAAAAGCCCGCTTTTAGACGGGATATAGTGCTATGTTTTCGAGCTTTTATTTTCTGGCTTTTTTGTTTGTGTGAACGCAGCTTATATATTTGTCACCATTTCAAAATTGTGTGATTTGTATTATCTGGCATTCAAGAATCAATTGCCTTTGTAATAGAATATACATACAATGCACATAATATTTTTGTACATACGGAACCGAAAAAGAATGAGCAATGATTATGGGATTTGATGCAAAGCATTTGAAATAGAATACATTGATAAACTAACAATGATGCAAGGTACTGCTAGAAAAATATTTATATTTATGTTCATGAATGATAATTTAACAAATTAAAATCTAAATCTTTATATTCATTTGTACTCTTGATTTTACTGTATTGTCTTAGCACTTGTTTTTCCACCTGCTATTTAAGACGCCAATTGCAACTTGTTTCATGTATGACGTAACAATTATTTTGCGCAATGTAAAATAACGTCGATTGTTGTTACCAAGCAAATTCTATTCGATTTCTTAAAATACGATTTTATCACTTGTAATGCATTTTTCTCGGTTTTTGTTTCGTTGTTGGTGGTTTGATGACCATAACTAATGTTCTGAAATAGGTTAGATGTCCACATTACAGCTATTAAGATTTCGAAGTGGAGCTTATCTTTTATCGCCCATTTCAAATGATTAAAAATTTTATCAAAATTATATTTACGCATACTATTTAATGATTGCTGTATGGCTAAAGAAATGGGCAAAATAACGCATTATGATCAATAAGATGAAATGATGTTTTTAATTTCTTCACATCTTGCATATATTTGATAAAAACATAAGCGTGAAATTAAAAGCGAAAATCTACATAATAACCACGTGGTAATTACCCAGGATCAACCGGAAGTTAATTTTAGCAGTAATAGGATTGGGCATGTGAGTTGTATAAAGGCACGGGGCCCGCGGCCCCGGGCCGAATACAAATTCCAGAAATTATATAAAGATAAGAAGTCAAAACAAAAACAAAACAAAAAAAAATGACGTAAAGCAATCTAATGTAAGCTTCATCGACCTACCCACAACACCGAAGGTAGGGATCGGTCAAAATCAATTAGAGTAAGGGGGGATGTAGATTTAAGTCTATTTCTTTTTGAAAATACAACTATACCTGCTGTTCAATCTCCCCATCAAACGAGATAGTCACTTCTTTGAGCGAGTTTGGTGAGTATTCGATTCTTTCTAAAAGTATACGCAAAAGTCCCAGGGTTCTCTGCAGTCCTAATTCCAGTTTAATCCACTTGCCGATAGGATTATTTAGAGTGTAAAAGAACAAATCGACGCCGTCAGTGAAAGAGGAGCAATCGCCATTGAATGAGGTTCTACATGATGTACCTTTACTTGACGCAGCTACGTTCAATCCATCTGTATCGGAAAATGAATTTTGTTTCTTTACATGTCCAAGTAAGAGAATGGATTTCAAATCCTATTAAACAAGTTAACCATTTCTCCAGGTGCAGATGCATTATTTGATCTTAACAAAATCCAGAAACTTGGCAATATATTTTCAAAATGGCATTGTTAGGATATATATCTGAAACAACATTCTTGATAAAAAATGGCACAGTTATTGTTTGGTTATGATAAACATACCTTGATAATTTTCATAAAATTCGATTTCTTGAAAACGGATTTCATTCACTTCAAAAAGAGACAAAGTCGTGAAGCGCACAGAATTGGTTTGAACGGGCATTAGACAAAATTGATCCCAAGAATGAGGGGAGGCAGGTTGCGAAAGGGTAATCTGAAATCATATGTCAAGTGAAGTACATTGTATTGGCTATATTTCAGGCGCGGATTTAGAGGGGGCGCACGCGGCGCACGCCCCCCTGTTCGCTCTTATATGTAAGACAAAAAAAAAATTGCGGCCCCCGGTTCAGCCTGATAATTAATACTGTTGCGCCCCCAGATTCAATATTTTCTGGATCCGCGCCTGTATTTCCATTCAATAAACATTATTGCAGACAAGGATATAGAGAGGAACTCCTCCTACAGTATACAGTCTACTCTTTTATATCATTGGCATTTTCTGGATCTATGCCTGTTCATGAGTCCGTGTTTAAAAAGACACAATGTAGCTGATTTTCAAACCAAAAAGGTAAACGTAGCTGGAGCGTTGAAGCTTGCCATTTTTGCTTGCGTTACAATCAGTTTGTCAACTCCAATTTGACGAGTGAGAATATCCATAAAACGAGATTGAATACGACATGGAAAGAATATATAATACTTTTGCATAATCCATAACATATTCCCTGAATACACATTACCTTACCGCATCTTATATACCTCTTGAGTTGACAGGTCTGAAAACCTGAGCTCCACTCGTTCGATATTAGTGCTGTCCCTTTGATAGTGATACACTCTTAAAAGAGCCACTGTATAATCTTGGTCAAAGTTGATCAGCAACCAGGTACCGGTCGGATCACCGCCCCCTACACAAATGATAATTGAAGGGTTCCTTGCATATAAGTACAGTTAAACCCACTTCTAACTTGAAAATGGTAAGCCAATTTTGTTCGTTTTCTAAATTTGCGTTTATGCGTATCGATGTTTTCGTTTATCTGTTTCTCGTTTATTCGTTTCAAATTAGGGTATTTCTTATTAAAAGCATTAATTCGTTTATTCATATCAAATTCGTTTTTTTTTCGTTATTCGTATCAAATTCGTTTATTCGTTTATCTATTAATCACGATTGAGATATTCGTGATTGTATCAAATTTGTTTATTTGTTTATTCGTATCACTTTTCTTTATTCGTATCAAATTCATTTATTCATTTCAAATAGTTTATTCGTTTATATCTATCAAGTTTTCGTTTATTTGTCTCAAATGTTTCGTTTATTCGTGTCCATATATTCGTGTTTCTTTGATTCAGTTGTCACATTAGAGTTGGTTTTTACTGTATGCACTAAATAGCATTTAGATTTGAGAAAATTAAAATCAGTCAAATTTCTCATATTTTTCATGTTCAATATATCTTATGTAAACAAAAATATTAATGAAAAGAACTAACTCTAACAAAATTTATATTTTGCTATATGGCAGAACATTCATATATTGACAGGACTCGTTAACTATACATAGCAAAAATCCCATAAAGTCCCTTTTTGTAGGCTTAATAAACACGATATGTCCAGGTTTGACAATGGAAATCGAT
>LQRL01115328.1:10002-32489 GCA_001703475.1 Hydroides elegans
GAAAGTAAATGATAGTTTATATTATCTTCAAATATACTTATATGCTTTTGAGTTTATTCAGAATACCGTTTTAACAAAAGTCTCAAAAATTGTTTCTTAAATTTTAACTGGTTTTTACTGCTCACGTCCATTTTGAAGCGTTTTGACATGAGGCCATACAAAATCAGATTTTTTTTCAATATTCCGTTGTAAAACTATGTTTTTTCCATTGCCAGTCCAATAATAAGTATTTTCAATTTCTGTATCATCTGTTTTTACTAGCAAAACATATTTATCTTAGCCGAAAATGCGTTTTAAAGCAATGTTTTAGTTCAAAGTGTGTTGACTCAAAAATCACATGACCACTCGTCACGTTACCCATATCGAGTGATGTGATTGGTCGAGAAACTTACTTTACTTTTCCATACAGGATTCATCATGTTCAATATACTTACGTTATTCTTATTAGGTTACTAGTGTGTAAAATGACCATTTGGAGTGATCTTATGAATTTCAAAATGCACTCATATATAAATTTCAATTGTTTTAAATCATAATGTGTTAATATCTCAAAAATCGAAATTTTGGAGTTACTTTACTTTACCATACCACGGTAGCACTCCTAAGTAGACAGCTGACACGAACAACCGAATAAACGAACACGAATAACCGAATAAACGAACACGAATAAACGAAAAATTTGATACGCATAAACGAACAACCGAACAACCGAATAACCGAATAAACGATATGAAGGGTATAAATAGAAAAGCATGCGGTCATTAATAATTTTTCTCTCAAAATACCTCGACTATCATTTGAACTGCGAAAAGCTGCGATCCAATCTCGCTTGTGAGATTATGTATATAATGTATTCCAAATCACAGCAATAATGAATTCAATATGACCTTTTTTCAAAATTCAAAACTCACCACCTGTAGGCATGGCAGAAACCACTCGTTTCATATGATATCAAACCCCCAATGTATTGGCTAAATAGAATGACTGAACTAAGTATTTCTGTCTACTACATTTCAATAATATGAACTGACACGTTGGCAATTAATTGGAGAGTAGATATTATATAATCAATTTGAATCAAGTGTCTAAACCTGTTGAAAAAAAATTACACTGTTTATGAGCTTAAGACAGTACACATACATTTTAGGAGGGCGGGGGATCACTTTACTATGCAGACATCATCATGTAAATTGTAATAGGTGTCTACCGCGATGAGTATCTTAATTGCCAATTGTTTTTTTTAAATAAAAGACAGAACATATTTTTTATGCGAATAACCGAATAAACGAACATCCGAATAAACGAGCAACCGAATAAACGAACAACCGAATAAACGAACAACCGAACAACCGATAACCGAATAAACGAAAAAAAAATCACTACGCATAACCGCACATTTTGACGCGAAAGATTTTGCCTTTGTCTACTTAGGAGTGGTATTTACTGTATGTTTAAATTCAACTATACTTATTACATGTTAAACAGTACGTTTCAACATAATCATATAACTTTTCTTTAGTCGGGTTTTCAATAACAAATCATTTTTTTTTCAGCTGGAGCTGCTACAGGGTGAGATGAAAGGAATCTATAGTTCTGCAAAGGTTTGCGGGAATCCGAAAGAAGATCCAGACAAATGTTATAAGCAAGGTATATATAAAATGTCACTGTTTAAAGGCTCACTAACATTTATCTAGAATAATATTTCAAGATTTGTCGAAAAAACTGAATTGTTAATATTGACATGCATATGCGTTTTGCCAATTGAATTGGTCGCTGATATTTTAATGGGACTTATTTTGCGTAAAAACTACCCAATACATACCCATACATATATGCATAGATTTGATCTATATTTACTCGATATTCGGTCATACATAGATTTAACAAATATTTTAAATGAAACATTATATTATAATACCAATTCGCATAAATGTGTAGTTAACTGGGTTATGGGCCTTAATTATTACTTCTGAATATCACACTCTAATCACCGCATCACGTGACCGGAAACATGACTGAAACCTTCAGAACTATATTTGATAAAAAACAAAATATATATTTTTCAATTCATTGTTCTAGTTCTATATTACGATAAATCGTACTACAAAGCCTATTGGCCATGTCACATGACCAGAAAGATGATTAAATAACCCCTCATCAATTATCAAATGTTTTTGAAAAACAATAACCCATTGTTTAAATTATTTTATTTCTAGAACTACAAAGTCTAATGGTGACTTCTCATGACCGGAATGATCTGTTGTGAGTGTGGAACGGATAGCGCGACGCCAGAGATATATTCTTAAAATGCTTTAAAAATCAACCTTTCTTTTAAATATTTTAATTGTATTTCAAAAAGAGCTTCAAAGCTTAATGGCGACTTCACGCGACTGGGACGAGCTGCTGTGGGCGTGGCAAGGATGGCGTGACGTCAGAGGAAAGTTGTTCAAAGACAAATACGAGGAACATGTCGAGCTGTTGAATAGGGCGGCAACACTTCAAGGTGAGCATTCATGATAAATCGATAAGAAGCTATATTTTATCGGGAGCGGGTCAAGATTATATTAAACTCGGGTTGCCAATGGTATTGAGTGTGAGAACGTTGGCGCCAATTTAGTATTTGGTAAAGCATAATAGAGCGAACGGAGGGAAGAGCCCCTCATTTATCCCAGCCTAAATATTGTCATATTTTATTTGCAATATTAGCATAATTACTTAAATAATTCGAAAATGTATATAGAAACTAGCATTTCCGTGATTGCATTACATGTATGTCATATTGCAATTTTTTCTATGAAGTCACATTAAAATGTTATTCGTTCGGTTAAGTTTAAGCAAATGTCAATTGTAATTGAATTATTAATAAATATGCGTATTTTCTATGCGCAATATTTTTCGCCGATGGCGGGGGCTGGGGTTATACACGTATAAACGATTCATACCGCTACTCACCTCTTTATGAATCAGTATGGATATGGACATAAAAGCATGAAATCAAGTAACATAATTGTTGTTCTTTATATTACTCGATTCAGGATACCGTAGCGAAACCGAAGTCCTACAGGCCAAATACGAAGTGGATAACCTAGATGAAATTGTGATGTCACTATGGGAAACCATCAAACCGCTGTATGCGCATCTACATGCTTACGTCAAACGCAAACTGATGGCGCATTATGGGAAAGAGAAGTTTCCGGAGACGGGGCATATACCGGCACATATTCTCGGTGAGAATTTTGATAATGTACATATAACGGTATCCGGTCAAAATGTCGACGGTCAAAATGTCGACGGTCAAAATGTCGACAATTTTGGCAACGTAGGTCAAAATGTCAACGGTCAAAATGTCGACGGTAAAAAAAAACATAACAGTCATAAATATAACACAACCTTACATTTCTCTATTTATTCACACTATCGACATTAACATGCATTCAATAGATACATAATCCGAACACTCTTTACAATATGCATTTTATTTTCTCTGTGCAATCGTTAACATTAATGGACCATTCATCTAGATACCCAATATTTTCCAACATTTACCGTTCTGAAGTTAACATAAATGGACCATTCATCTAGATACTCAATATTCAAAAACAGTCGAACAATATATTTTTATAAGCACAATGCATTATGCGGATTAAGCATGTCCAAATCAGATGCTCGATTGACATATATTGGCACTGAAAGGCTAATATAGTAAATATGATGGATAAATAAGGAGCACAGATGAAAAATTCCAAACCTTACTGTGAGTTTATTGGTAACGGACAATCATTTATGAAATACGAGTGACAATAATTTTTTTATTACATAACAAATTGTAGACCGGTTTTATTTTTAACCGTCGACATTTTGACCGTCGACATTTTGACCTATGTTGCCAAAATGGTCGACATTTTGACCGTCGACATTTTGACCGTCGACATTTTGACCTGGATTCACATATAACGTATATTATCAAGTAGCGATGTTGTTTAGAGTAAATATTTGGGATTCAATGTTATCATTAAAACAATCATCCATGATGTTGTAAATTTATGCATAATTGCTTCTTCGCATATGACTATCTAATTGACTATGTGATATATGAAGATATGAACAAAGGGTATCGACATTTTACGCACCTTTTCTCATAGTATCTAAACATTTAATGCAAATATTCCGTGTAAAACGGATTGAATTAAGCAACAGGATTCGATGATATATAAACAGAATGGTATTAGAGTAATATAGTAATAATTGAGATTAACCATGAGGTCTTGCAAAGTCACCAAATATGGCTTTATCATTTAAGTCGGTCATGAGATCCAAATGACGTCATGATTCACTAATATGTCGAGTGGGATTTTATTATTTTAGGCAACATGTGGGCTCAATCGTGGAGCAACGTCATCGACCTGGTGCTTCCATTTCCCGACACCCCTTTCTTGGAAGTGACTAAGGCGCTCAATGATCAGGTATGTATACCCACGTTGAGATATTTTGAAAAATAGCTTTGACATAAAACTGAACATTGTTTTAATGAGTTTATTATATGCAAGTTCATAAAAATAAATCCTGAGTTGTATGATTGTGTATTTCCCCAGAATCACGAAACCTCATTGTGATCTATTGCTTGACAAAAATTTACTCATTTGAGGTCAACATGAAGTCAATGTGAGATGTTATTCAAGCTTGGACGTAATGTTGACAGGCAAGCTCACTGTAAACATGTTTAGATTCTGATTGGTTTTTGTTTCTATGTGACAAAACTTTGTCTTTCCGCAATATATTTATGGCGGTCTCTTACCTCCAACTATATGACAAGCGTATTTTCTCGTGTTAAATGACAAATGAAAATGTATGTGGAGTCTACGTTATAAGAATTGAGCAACTTTTACTCTTCAATATCAGAGCTATACAGTCGAACGGATGTTCCAAACAGCCGACGAATTCTTCACTTCGCTTGGCCTTGATCCACTTCCGGATCAGTTCTATGATAAATCGATGCTTGTGAAACCGGATGATGGGAGGGATGTGGTGTGCCATGCATCGGCGTGGAATATGGTCAATGGAGACGATTTCAGGTTTTTTGTTGAACCTTTCGTTTAGTTTGAAATGAAACTTTTGTAAGATTTCTGAACTTTTTATTTGTCAAGCATTATTAAAACTGTCATAAAAAAAACTACGCATTTTTTGCTTTAATTCCAGTAAGAGGACTATAAATAACATATTTTAAGTGAGTATCGGACATTTCAAAACTGTTTAAAACATGTTGAGATCTTTGTTGAAATGTGGGGAATGCGTAGCAAAGTTGTAAAGCTCACGGATGTTTAAGTGGTGGCGTGGTTGCCCCTGACACATCTGCTCTGTCACGAAAAGCCTATCCTGGCTGTACAAATAACACACTGCCACTTCTGGACTGTCATATAAACACTAACTCAAATCATAATTCGAACTTAATCATATTTTTCATATTTCTAACTTAATTTTTATCAGGATCAAGATGTGCACAGAAATCACCGAAGATGACTTTGACACAATTCACCATGAGATGGGTCATATACAATACTACATTCAATACAAGGATAAACCAATACC
The DNA here is from genome assembly GCA_001703475.1 of Hydroides elegans. NCBI lineage: Eukaryota > Metazoa > Annelida > Polychaeta > Sabellida > Serpulidae > Hydroides > Hydroides elegans. Next base: position 15,589 of record LQRL01115328.1, read on the forward strand.
ATTCAAGACCGGAGCCAATCCAGGTAAATATAACATCGCTTAAACCCAATCGTTGCAATAAACACTGTGATTGGTTTCATTGAGCATTTACACAAAATATCAAATTCGTGACGAGGTGGTTCGTAAAAGTATACTAATCTGTCGATGCGACGCAAAATGACGTCCCTGTTTATTGATAATTTCGTCGTTGGTAGCTTGCGCATTTTTATTTTGAAATTATATGGTTATTTGATAACGCTGGATCAACTTTATATTTATAAAAAATGCAGCTTACGTATGACATTTCGCTGGTCATTGGCCGCACCATTATATCAAAGATTTGCATAGCAATTTCACCCAAAAAAAAAAACGCTAACATACATGTAGATTATTTTTGTCTATAGGTTTCCACGAGGCGGTTGGTGACCTGATGTCTCTATCAGTGATGACGCCTGAACACCTGCACGAAATAGGACTACTGGCTCAGATTGTCGATAATCAGGGTAAGTTTTTTTTTAAATATTTATTTATACTATTATGGCCCTGTGTGCTGTTAACAGCTATTGCTTTATATTTACATGTATAATGCGATTTGATACTTAGTTTTGTATATCGATGCTAAGTAAACTATTCGACTGACAAATTCAAAAGCAAAGTGTCTGCATATATTATCTTACATGTACGAGTATACACTCGCTTATCCTTTGTTTAAACTCGATCGCAAACGCCTAGCGCGAACATGTTGAGTTGTTTTTGAAAATGTGTAAATTTATTCAACATTTGTATCGGGATACATTATTTAGTTTCTCATTAAAATGCACATGCACACATGAACCAATGAAATAATCACGTTCACTAAATTGCCTTGTCACACCACGTATTTTTTCGTTTTATATATTTTTCACTTTCAATTCGTTGGTCAGGGGGAAAGTTGCAATGTGAGCAGACGCTAACAGGCATTAACCGACCATGTTCCACATATATTCTAGCTTTTGACCTGAATGTCCTGATGACCACCGCCCTTGATAAATTGGCGTTCATGCCCTTTGGTCTCCTTATGGACCGATGGCGCTGGCAAGTGTTTGATGGCGACATTACGATGGATGAGTATAACACGGAATGGTGGAAACTCAGGTAACAAACAATAATCAGGTACATTTTGGATCATTAGTTATATCAATTGAAGGCGATGACTTTATACTTCTCTGACAAGCGTAGAAGTCTAACACAATGATTTCAACATGGTGCATTGAAATTAAATAGATGTTGCAGTCGATTATGTTTACTTTGCTAGATCATTCTAAAAACTGCAAATGATGCTTCAAAAAAATCATTGCAACTATCCGATCGTGGTAAACCCATTTTGCTACATGCGAATTGACACATTCATGTGCAAAGCACCGGCATTTTTAAAAATGAAAACTGCTCATCACATATTCTAGATGATACAAGAGCTATAGACACACTAATTCAATTTAACCTGTGCTTTATTTCTCCCCATCTATATATAGTTTTGGTTATCACTTATTGATATTTAATTATTCTTTAAATCTATTTCCTTAGATGCGGTCTTCAAGGCGTGTCCCCTCCAGTTGAGCGTTCAGAAAATGACTTTGATCCGGGGGCCAAGTTTCATATCGCTAAGGGTACACCTTATATTCGGTACGTATACAACGATCATTCTTTCTATTTCATATTTAAAATTCGATGCAATAACCTTATCAGTTGTGCTATTTTTAAAACGGAGATGATATATATCAATAATCATATTTAATTTGTGATTTGATGCATTCATCCGTAAACAAACTAATAAAAAAATCATATACTTGTATTGATTCACGTAGATAATCTACGTGATATTCAATCATATCAAAATAAAGACTACTAAACAGTAGACCAATTTTCTCGCTTTGAATACGAAATTGACAAGACGTTAACAACTATTTGCCCAAATACATCCCCAGTACATTTATGTCCCGATTCCGCAGTTTGGGATCATTTACGTCATGTTGATGTCATTTGGATGGATTTTCCCGAGAGTGCGCACTTTCCTCAAGGGGTAAATTCTGAGGATTTTGTTTATAACTATCTTTATTTAACAGGTATTTCATAAGTCACATCTTGCAATTCCAATTCCACAAAGCGCTCTGTCAAGAAAGTGGTCACACCGGTCCGCTGCACCGATGCGATATCTATCGGTCAAGGGAAGCAGGAGATAAGTTAAAGTAAGATATGGAGTTTTAGGTATTTTGTTGAAGAGGGGCGGGAGAATGAATAGAGGGCAAAAACGATTCATGGATTGCAATAAATATTAAGGGCTTATCATATTATAATTCCCAAAAGTATCAAGCAATTATAGGTTATCAAATAGCCAGAGTGTGGTATTGAAAATACAAGGGCGTAGGAACGTAGTCGAGACGTTCTTATATTTTCCAGACCACACGAGGGTCTATTTGCAGCACAAATATACCATCTGTTAGGCTTTAGCTAACATGTCAATGTCTATGTTTATGTAACAAAAGTTATAATTTCAGAGCGATGCTTCAAATGGGCGCCTCCCGCCCCTGGCCAGACGCCCTCGAATCCATTACGGGCCAACGAACCATTGACGCCGCTCCATTTGTTGAATATTTCGGACCCATTCTTGATTGGCTGAGAGAACAGAATGACGGCTATGACGTCACGTGGGATGACGAATGTCCGCCCGGAAGTCTCGTTTCCAAGGCGACGGTTTTTTATAAACAAACGGAATTGTTGGTTTTAGTGGTATTACTCATCAGTGTTATATTCATATAGATATAGGATGAATTTCGAGTATAACAGCAACAACTAGTTACCTTTATATAAATATTTAAATAACGGTAAATGAAATGTTATAAAGCAATAACTTCGTTAGCAACATCTATACTATTTAAATGGCGGTTAATTAAATGTCCTAAAATACTAAGGAATCATGGATACTATAAATATAGCATATACTATAAATATAGCACATACAGGTAGGCAACATACGATCTGGTTTCATACGATATTAATGATGATGTTTACGATCATGTTGCAGATTTTCTTAAATGGATGTTAACATTAAAATTATTATTATTATTATTTTGTTATTTGAACCATATTTTTACCCAAAACGAATAAGGATATGATATCTAATTGATTGTTATATATGATAAAATAAACGCAACTTCATATTAATACTTTTTTACTGTTTAATGATAATTTCGGGTGGTTTTTATTGTCATTTTTAAATTACATTATATCGCGTTTGTGTTCGTAAATTATATGAATTCGAACATTTCATTCGTATAACAAGCTGTATTTGAAGCCTTTCACATAATACAAATAAGGTTGTAAACTAGATTTTATGGATGGATGTTAATTTTCAAACATATAGTTATAAGAAGAGGGGCACTCAACGATTATTTTATATCATTGATCCCAAAATACTTATTGTTTAGCAGAAGATGATCAGATATCTTTGAAATATGCTTTATACGCTCATTTGCATCAACATGAATATTCTGAAGTTGCAAGCAAGAAACACAGAAAAGCTACCGCAAGCAAATATATAACCTCCTACCAGAATAAAGATGTCAAGAAATCAAATGTGTATTAGGCTATTCTCTCACAGATTCGTTTACAGAGTCTCAATTAGGCTATATCTGCATCGGTTGATATACTTAAAAACATAATCTTAAAATGTAAAAAAAAATCGTTTCAAAAATGTTTGTTCTGTTCTGAAAAAGTTGCAAGCAAGTAAGAGCTGCTGCAAGAATAAACATTTACCCGAATAAATCGTTGAGTGCCCTCGTAAGAATACATAAAACATATGTTTAATAAAGCTGATAGGCCTATTCTCCGGAGAGAATCACGTCACAAAACTAAAGCATTGCACAAGAGTATAGAGGACTCTATGCATTTATTATAACACTTATCATGCTACTCTCATTCTGGTTTTGCCTCATTGGCTAATCATACTATGTGGATTGTCATTTTGCGCGACATTTGAAATTTTATTTAAATTACTATGCAGCTACTTGATTGCCGTTATATTTGAATAGTAACTTTGCTGAAATGTTAGATTGGGTGTTAACAGCTGTAAATAGAATGATTAACAAATCTAATTCGTTCTATCTATTTGATAGATTTGATTTTGTATCAAATATTGCGTAATGTGACCCTCAAGCTCAGGGTAGTGTCCATTTGTAATGTTTTAAATTCTGAATTCATAGAGATCTCATTTATTGTTATATAATCATTTCAGCTATTGCAATATGAAATTTAATTAGTAAGTTATATTAAATGTTCCATATATCAACGAACATGAGTGATGATATTTTTGCTTTTTTTGTCTATATTTTGAGTTTTATTCACTCAACCGAATGCCAATTTTTCCCCATAATACTTTAAAACTTTAAAATCTATTCGTATTCACATATAAACAGTTTTCCCCTCGTGCATTAATCGAGTTATTTTTTAACTGCGACAAATATCTTACCCAGTTTCAACAATTTTTTCAAATAATTTCGTATTCACATATGAAAAGTTTTCCTCTCGTGCATTCATCTGCTACATACCTACCGTCATACAAGGTAAGGCACTTGCGTGTACTACGAAACGACTCTTCAGGTGGACAGCTTTCAGATACCCATTTCCACTGACCTTCTTCATTTAGTGTCACATAGTCATTGAAGCTATCGCAATATATAATGCAATTCGCAATTTTTATTAAATGTTCCATATATCAACGAACATGAGTGATGAAATCTTTGTTTTGTTTTGTCTATTTCATTTAAGTTTTTTTCACTCTACCGAATGCCAAATCGTTTTTTTTTCACAATGCTATAAACTCTATTCGTATTCACATATGAAGAGTTTCCCTAACGAGCATTGATCGGCTACATATCTACCATCGTACAAGGTAAGACACTTGCGTGTACGACTAAACGACTCTTCAAACGGACAGCTTTCCGTAACCCATCTCCACTGACCTTCTTCATATGCAGCTCCGATCCAAAGAGTTGTGTCTATTATATGAGTGAATTAAAAGCATGACTATGATTGTTAATTCGATATTTAAGGTTACAAATAGTAAAACAATATGGTGAAACAAAATAATACACCACACAAAATATACCTAAATCAAAATATTAGCAAAAGTATTGTAAAAAGTTTTTTTATGCAGTTTTATTTATAAATTGCAATTGAAACACATTCCTGAATTACTGTGTTAGATTTGGTGGCGGTTTATATTAAAGACGAATAATCCGCTTATCTATATCAACTTTTCTCAAATTATCGTAGCAATCGCTACGTCACCAAAATAAACAACTCATTAAATTCAATATGCTATTACTATTCAACCTTCTTTCTCGATAAAATAGTTTTCTAAATTGTATGTATAGGTTATTTGAGATTAAGAGGGATGTATGAGTTTTTATTGCCCTCGAGACGTAGTCGAGAGGGGATTAAAACGAAGACATCCCGAGTAATCTCAAATGACCGACTTATTACCAGGTTTCTTTAGAAAGTGAAGGCTCCTAATAAGCGACGATTCGTAATTGCAATCAATATGTCGATTGTTTTGATATTGAATGATTTGTATATCGTGCTTAAATAGATCAACAGACCAGATTACAGTCATTTTACCATTAAATTTGACAGTGAACACAAAAAAGTGCTCAATTAGTCATCTATTGTTCCTGAGGAAACTATTTTGCCTCATTTATTAACCGCTTGAATCGGGTAATATGAGATTTATTGGCACCGTAAGAACAAAGCCACCGGGTAATAATAAGCATAATTCTTTACCTAAGTTGTCAAAATTGGACATTGGTATACGTATACGATCCCGGAGTTTTCAACGTCAATTTGTGAATTGTTTCAATTCACATCATAGCTCAGTTTTACCTGGTTGTATTGTTGCCAGTTGCGATTTCAAGTCATCGGAACATATTTCTACCAGTTTTCCTCCATGTGAAATACAAAAGTCTTTCGCATCAGACCAACTATGCCCAATCCAATGAAGTCGGTAGCATTTGCCATCATACACTCTATGACAATCTTAGTAAGTAAAGCAAAATTATAAGCTATTTAATGTATTTCAACAAATATTTTCATTTGTTTGCGGTAATTTCATTACTTGATGTAAGCATAAACAGTTCTATTCAATAAACAATTTAGTAAAAACAGGTGTGTATAACTAAATTGAACATATTTCTTTTGATATGAATTATTGACGTATTTGTAAAGGTTTGTCTGAAACTTACAATCGCAATTTGCTCCGACAAATCCTTGATCACAGCTGCACACATATCCATTCGGTCCAGCATTGCATGTGCCCCAAACACAAGGCGATGACATACAGTCGTTGTTTTCATCTGCAAAGGTAACATTTCGAGCATTTATTTCGTCCTTTATCTCTTAGGGTAGGGGGTTCAAATAAAATAAAATGTCAATCTTCACCATTTTTTATAAACTTATATAATTTATCATACATACTTTTTATAACTTAAACGACGTATATTTCGTTATTTATGCTATTCTTATATGAAATACTTTATATATACAAACAATGACGTTAGACTTATTGGACATTTAGAATCAGTTATAAACGTTAACATATATGCCAAAGATCTATAAGTGTTTCTGAAGAAATTGTCTGTACAGTCTTCAGTTCCATGGGTTTCTTTTCCTTGGAATACTTACATATAAATCGCCACCCGAGTGCTTCAACAAGCGGCACATCAAATGTATATTCTCCTTCCAACAGTTCGCATTCCGGGCTTTTGAAATTGACGCTTTTGCATCCATGTGTCACTGCACATTTTGATACACAATCAATTGCTGTTGATGCATTTATTTTCCTTGATTCACAATGATTGCATCTGCTACCTTTAAGTACTGCGTAATCTACACTCTTTATTTGGATAGCTTCAATATTATACACAATGAAAAGTGTAAAAAGAAAAACGTAAACAACTGATAATGAGTGCATTGTTAGATATAGCTTTCACAGTTAAACATTAAAACGCATGTATATTTGTTATTTAATTATGTGTTCTCACATCCAGAATATATGTCCCACACATATACACATCTGACGTTTGTAAATATTATATAAGTTTTTATTATAAATGATAACCTTAAAAGCACCTTTCCATAGAATATATTACTAGCGGTTATTCACTAAGAACCACAGGTCTAATTATTTATCCTAAGACTATCCAGTTTTGCAACTTTTTTCTAGTTGCTGTTATCTTATTTTGTTCGTCCTTAGATTGTTTGCATAAAATGTGATATGTAATGTTTTATGTGAAACTAATCAAATGATTTATTTTAAATGGTTTTGTCACTTCGACGAATCCTAGATCCCATGCAAAATAATTTCAAGTAAGGTAATTCTAGCATATTTTCCATTAGCTCGACGCTATCGTTTTTGGTTTCATAAGAATAGTTAAATAATATCTGATGTTTTGAAATACATTTCATTCATACATTAATAATGATAGCAATTATATTGACGATAAGACACTTATGTCTTACAATTTAACTTCAATCGCTTGCATGAATTATGTATATATATTGTAAGGCTATCAATGACCAAAAACTGATCAAAACCAGCAAAAAGCTTAAATAAATACATAGGCGTTATTTGCCTAACGCGGATTAGTGCTGTGTTTTTTCCCACATAAAATTAATAGGTTCTTGGATTTAGCATTGATCAAAATGCATTAATTACTTTCATGGGAATATTTCCTATAGTGCAAACATTTTGAAACGAATAGGAACAGTTTTAAATATAAATTAAGTCCTCATAGACATAATCCGGTGTCGTTATTAAGCCATTGGCGGCTTGCCATCAGGTTTATATATATATTTGATATATTCGGAAAGATATATAATAGACTTTGCTTATTTTCTTATACCTTACCTTACCAAGTGGCGTGCCGATTGACGTTGCCGGTCACGAACCTCCATCTCTTTCGGTCTTGGGCAGAACGCTTGGCCTTCTCGAAGGTGAGGCAGGTCCATTGGGTGATGTTGTCACTCGATATTCTAACTATGGTCATTAGATGTCCAAGATTATAAATACTGATCGGGATAGGCACAATGAATGTGATCGACTAGGCCTCATAATGTTATGAACGATAGACGTTTATATGACTTATTTTTTTATATTTTTTTAAATAATTGGTAGCCTTCTATTTGAGTAGTTTCCTTTGGAATACCTTACGTATTTGTTCCAAACAGTCGGGTTCTGTCGATGTGTCAGGTCTTTCGCAGTCAAACAAGGGACCCCCTGTGCAAATCTTTATAGCTAAAGTAATGTTGCACATTTTCAAGTTTCCTAAAAACTTGACTTATTGGCGTAATCCTGTCCAATTTCTCTATCTCTCCAATACTTCTCTCCGCCAGCTTGGACTTTCGGATGCTTTGGCTTCGGCCTCGTGGTCTTGCGTTTGGAAAGTCGAAGTGGTATGCACGGGCTACGCAGCTGTCTATATGTCTTCGGGACACATGCCCAAACTAGTTGAGGCTTTGGGTTTTGATAATGTCAGCTATGATTGTGTTCATATGCAAGGGCGTTCTCACTGCTTTTATTCTCAATCACGCAGCTTCACACCGAAGATTGATCTCAGACATCACATTCTAAATGCCTCGAGACTTTCTCACTCTTCAGACTTTATCGTCCATGTATCAGCGGCATAAGTTGCAATTGGAAGGATGAACACTTTGAATAGTCTTACTTTCATGGGCTTGCTTTCGCGTTTTCGCCCAAATATGATAAATTTAAACATGATATTTCTTTGACAAAAATAGTTGTGTTTTATGTTACACCCAAAACGCACATGGAGTCCATATACCATATCTCTGTTGTTCTATCGATATAACTGGAACCCATTACCCACTAACCCACTTTCAATGTCTTATACCACACTCATCATGTTTGCTATTACTTTGGTTTGTTATCATATTTTGGCGAGTATCATGCTGGACGAAACGAAATTGTGTCGTTCATGTGATCGGGGATTTGTTTCGGAGTAAACTGCGATCATATATTTGATAGCACATACTCTTTCTTTCCTAAATTATTATTTTTATATAGTGTATGATGGCAATTAAATGTTACCGATTTCATGGTTTGGGATATAGTCGGTCCACTGCAAAAGACTTTAATATTACACACGGAGCGAAACAGGTAGAGAATTGTTTCAATGACTTGAAATCGCAATTATCAACAATAGAACCAGTTAGAATAAAGCCTAACATTATTTTTTAAATTACTGTTTGGATGTTAAATATTGTTTATGCAATAATTGGCTTTCATGCAATTGCTCTAATAACTATTTGAGTAAACCCGAGTATACAGAGACTGTTTAAATAACATATATAAAGCTGATTTAATGATAGTACTTGTTATGAAAGTAAAATAATGTGAATAATAAGATACCACATGCACTAAATATTGACATTCATATTTTTCACGCATCCTAATAACAGAGCCGCAACCTAGGAGACCTTTCTTGTTGCGTATTTTCATTATAAACAAATAAAATCTTAAAAACTCCTTTTGATATTAAAATAATACGTTAAATTAAAGAAAATATTTTATAGATCGATCGCATTCAGCATTCATCATTTTGTTGTTCTTTCTATTATCTAGTTTTGGATGTTTTCACTTGTAGTAATCTTCAATATTGATTATTACATGATGCAAGAGTTGCGAAATCGTTGCGAAATGCCACTTTAAAAATCAGTTTGGTATGTAAACCATACATAAAACTGAATACTGGCTCTATCTTCCGCTCCTTCAAAACTTTATTTTTTTCGCATTTTTTATACAGTTCGAATCTTAATGTATTTACGCACTACTTTCAATTGTTATATATGAAATAATAACCGAAAGGTCCTAATCGAAATGGTTATTGGCCCGAGGGATAGGGAAAAGTAATGCCCAAGCCCGAAGGGCGCGGGCATTACTTTTTCCTATCCCGAGGGCCAATAGCCATTTTGATTAGGATCCTGAGGTTTTTGTTCCTTTTATTACATGGATTTCCGCATTTTCGAACACTTTTCCTAGTTTCTAGCGTGAACTATATTTGCGTGACGTATGCGTAACTTTACGTAACGTTGCGTAAAACGGCTATTTTCGCAACAATTTCCCTACCTTTTCGGATAGTGTTTTCGAAACTGGTCTGTCGGTTTGTGTAGATATAAGAGTACGTCCAAAGTCACTTGATGTTATTCAAAAGAGTCTTTGGACATATTCTTTCAGTTTGGTCGTATTTTTTCATAGACACTTTCGATTTTTTCGCTCCTTTGGATGCATTATATTCACAATTTTCCATGTCGTTAATCACTCCATACATCTGCTTTAAACTTGGCATTTCGTCGATTTTATCCATTAATGCTTCATCAATATTAACTCAATTTTTCACATCATTATTTTGATTCTTATATTTCATCACAAATCCTAAGTTTAATTCCTTTAATGTTAAATATCAAGCTTATTTCAGTCCCTTTTAAAGTGATGTTCTAATTCCAGGCTAGGAACATGCTTAAACTCTTTTATTAGCGTTCGACTTATCAACTTTATACGTAAAAATACAAGTAATATAAACATATTAATTCTTTTTTTTTCATAAACATGTATGTATTGACTGTATTCCTTTCACATTCTTTTCAGTAACTACAGTAAACAAAATTGCATTACGTAGAATTTGAATTTTGACGTCACAATTGCAATACTAGGTCAAGTTCACGAGTACTCTTGAGTGGGCGTGTGCATGTCCTACATCTCTCTCAGTGGTCATAACGTACTAGTACATGTGCGGATAGAGTAGAGAATGACCCCGTATGCAACAGACGTCAAAGTGGCATACGGGCAGCCGGGGTTCAATTCCTGACAGGGCGAATTTTATCTTACTGAAATGATTTAGCCTTTTTTAACAACAAATATAAAATGACTACGCACCCGGGCATTATCACAAAAGATAATGACTGGGTGATAATGCCCTGTAAAAGGCTTCAACCATGTAATAAAATAGCGTTTAACCACTCCTGTTTGGTTGTATATCTAATTTCTTAATAAATCAGGTATACAAACTCACAGACGTATTTCATCCCTATATTCAACAATCATAGCCTTGCTTTGTTATTTCGTTTTAGACACGACCCTTTGGATAGGAGGTGCATATGAAGAAGGCCAGTGGAAATGGATTACTGAAAGCTGTCCCTTCTACGCGTCACTTGGCAGGGCACGCAAATGTCGTAACTTGTACGATGGTAGATATGTTGCCGATCAATGCATGCGATGCAAATTCTTGATATGTGAACATGAACTGAATTGAAATGATTGCTTATATTTGTTTCATATGAAACAAAATTATTTCATATAGCATATGCCAATAAATTTTTACTGTGATTAAAATATTGAACACTTAAAATATTGTTATTATTCATATGTGAATACGAATAGATTGTATACGATCGTGGAAAATATATTTTACATTCGTCTAATTCAAAAATAAAACTCGTTTCATAGAAAATGTGTCCATATATCAGTTCAGACTTTGAGTAAGATATTGGACACTCAGTTATGACTGCGAAATAATAAATGGTTTGCAAGATCACGTTATTTTTCTAAATAAGATGTACATAAATGGTGTGTTTAAAATCTTTAACCTTTTTCGGTTTTAATTCTAAGTTTTATTTTGTATTTGGATATCTTCAGTGATTATATTACACTAATCGAAGGCGCGCTATGCATTTGAATATGTACAATCTTAATAATTGAACCCACTATCTATGTATATTTTATGTAATCACTGATATATTATCATTTTCACACTTATTTAATTTTTAGATAATTGTTTAATTCAATTGTTAGAAGATGTCTAATTAAAAGCCTGAGTTTGATCATTATTAAACTTTCTTAATGAGCTGTTTCTCCATGGCTGATAACAAATATATGTTTAGTAATGCAACGGTTGCGATTTGTTCCCACAACTACGTCAAATGAAAAAAAAAAACACAAGAAAAACCGGATTAGCGGATTAAATGGTACAAGGAACTGCTGTTTTGAAGCCCATCCGAAATTAAGCCCAAGGGTTTGTATTCGGATGTTACATCCAAATAGAAGCCCATGGGCCAATATATCCGTTATGTGGTTAAGCGATTTAAAAGCTTAACATTGTAAATGAAAAATGCGCACTTTGCTAATGGGCAAACAATCTATTTTGTGGTATGAAATCCTGATTGTGGCCACAAGCTTTAAACATGCTTTAAACATGCTTTAAGCGTTTTCAAATTTTGGTCAAAATATTAGTGAAGGATTTCATCCAACTAGAAGCCCATCCATCCGTTTACAAGCCAATGAGCTTCTATTAAGATTTAAATTTCATTCGGCAAAATGACCCACATTCGAATAGAAGCCCAGGGCTTCAATATAGCAGTTCCCGGAATGGGATTGTACGTAAACAAAATATGTTGATCTAGATTGAGTTTTTGCTTTGCTTCAAATCTATCCTAGAATCAATAGAATATGATTAATAACTAATTATGTTATGGCTTAGTTGAAGTGGTGAGGCATGTTATTATTTAAAATTGATATGGAAGCTTTTGAACATAAATCACAATAATAAATCATTATTATCTCGCGTAAGTAGGAGGGTTCTAGGCTAAACCTCAACCCCAACCCCGGCTAAAATCCCCTCCATTTTCGCATCCAAGAATCCCCCTCTGTGCTTTATAATCCTGGATCAGACAGATTTAGATCCAGAAATGACTCTAAAATACGTTATATTAAGACATGACGTTTGAGTCCTAAACTAACGAAATAATGATGTTTTATGCATCGACATTCTTAACTATGATACGGAATAGTTTCCTACCAACTATGTCATTGTGACATATTCAGTTACGTAATAACGACGTCATAGCTACGTTTGGCATTTGACGTAACGTTGACGTCGCAATTTGAATTTGTTATGATTTCATTTCTGGTGGGGACGTAATAGAGACATTGTTGGTTTTTTTGCCGAGGGGTCTTTGGCCCGTTTACCGAGTAGGCGATATGCTTCAAAAGTCGGTTTTTTTTATTGGGAGATGAAAGGTGAAAAATAATTAATATATTTATTATATAATGTCTTTGTTCCTTGAATATGCCACTGGTATTTATTAACATGCAAGTTCTGGAAATAACACTTCATTAGTTAAGGACAACCGATATATCTATAGTGGTTCTTTAATAAATTTTAGATAAAACATAATATTTGCTAAAATGTTTATTTTTACAGCATTTAAGATTATATTTTATGTTAACGTCATTTTGTTCCTTGTGGAAGCAATTAAAATAGAAGGCTCGGATTACAATGTGATAAAGAATGTAAAATCCAGTTTAGGTGTTTCCAAAAGACTAACGGTGAGCACATCTATTCGGTGTGTCATGCATTGTGAAAGAACATTTGGCTGTACAAGAATGAATTTCAGGAAAAAAGAATGCGAGCTTTTGACTAACGACCAAGGGACAGATGATAGGCTGGTCGAAATGACGGGATGGAAATTTATATGTAAGAATGGAGTATATTCATATCATAAAACGATGATGATGGAATTTTAATGTCACTTTTTGTTAATTCCATTTTCTGTTATATAGCAAATTATTTAAATGTATATTAAGAATATAATTTTGGTAATTCAATTTTCCTAACTTCTCACTATATCTATATCTTGTTTTCAAATAAAGAAGAAGGGATAATCAGTGTTTGAGTCATGATAAGTTTTTGGGTCACTAGCTTTTTTCAATAGAATAAAACCATGAAATATACTATTTTACGTTGAAAATAAAACTATGAACATACTTAAGTATTTATTTGTTGTTTGTGTAAAAATTATATATTAAATTCTATATCTATGACTAATAGTAAGTGATCCAAAAACTGGTTGCGGTGACTCATTAACTGATTTTAATCACTTTTGACGGGATAGATAATTATCCCGTCTAAGCTTTGATATTCAATGTCTTATTCAAAAACTTACGAATTATTCAATAAACCATATGTTTTTTGCATTTTTAAACCATAGAATCGACGATTACTGTTACATGGAGGAGTGGTTTATTTTTCATAATTTGTTTGCATGTACATTTGTAGATTAATTTATTCATTTAATTCAATTTCCTTAATAAACTTGTGTATACTAAGCGAATCATTGTGAAATTTATGTGTTAACTTTAGTTGCATAAATAGATAGCAGATTTGCAATAACACTATTTTTACAGATAAGGACGAAGTATGTGACAGCATGAGATGTGGAATGAACACTTCCGCTGAACCCAACCAACCACATCCAGATGAAACTACTGCACCGGTGACAACAGAAATAGGTACATACATGTATATAACTATTTGTAAGTGAAATTTCATTTTCGATTGAGCAACCGTCATTTAAAACGACATTCACGCGGGCAATGACACTTGAGCTCAATTATCCATCTCTTAAAATGTCTTATTGAATACGAGCACCGACCAACTCGGCAAGGGTCGTCTAAAGTATGTCGCATTCGGACGAGACGTTGAGAGAAGTGTTCGGTCATTTTAGGTTAATATGTTTTCATTGTTTCAAGAGTGGAACCAATTAAAACACGTTGGTTATTTTTAGTTATGATAATTATAGATGTTCTCACAAACCTAACAATATCCTGAATCCGTTTGATGATTATCTTGTTCGTTTTATCGAAGGGCTAAGAAACATTGATTTTGATCATCATTCACTGAGTATCAGTAGTAGAGGAAAAGCGCTATGTTCTAGAGATAGTATAAGGTTTTCGTTACTAAAAACGGTGAGAAATAGTTAATTTCAATGCATCGCAGCGAACATCGTAAAATGTCGTAAAAACCTGTTTTGGGTGCGTAACTGCAAAAACAGTCTTAATCACATTACAATATAAAAGCGGTATGATATTACAATAGCTCACAGGCTTTAAATTATGTTAATTGCATTTTGAATCCCATTTGTTTCATAGCCTTGTCGTAATTGTCAAACTCGGTAAAGGTTGAAAGAGATAATTTAACCTTTTTATATTGACGGGACGTTTGAACGAAAACTATCATTTTCAATATTTTCTTCAAGGTTGCGCGGAATAGAAAAATTATACCAAAAGACCGTTGTTGACCTCGTTTTCTATACATACGATGTCGCGAAATGCATATAAAAATTGCTCGATATGGGCACAGTTTCGCACAAACAATCGATTATTAAGTGAATATGCTTTGAATATGTAAGAACGTTGTAATCTAGAGTTATGAGCTATGATTGACTGTTAAACTGTCATTTTAACCGCGTAATCACTCTAAAATTGAGTAAAATACGTCGATCTGTTTATCGAGGCATACGCATGAGCGCACCATAGCTACGACGCTTGTGCATGGAAATCGGCCATCTGGTTGTCTTAGACATGCACGAAAAAAAAGTTTTTATTTATTTAAAACTCAAGATACTGATTTACCAAAAGGTTGACTTAACGTGAGTTTTCGATCAATATCGTGCTTCGAAGTCACCACACAATAAGTGAAACGTATTGTCCAAAACTGTTGTAAACCCATTAATGGAACATAAAAAAAAACAGTAAAGGCAGCATTTGATATGTTCAAACTGTATTTGAATAATTGACCCAAAGCTGGCACATCCGATGCCGTGAATCGGGCCATTCGCGAAATAAATCTATTTACTCTAGCGAGCGCCGCAATTGGCTTGAATGTATGGATATGGGGCTAAAGAGTCCAGATAATCTGCACAATTTCTGGCCAGAAATTTCAAACATACATGAAATTAATCTGAGAGGGTTTCCTACTAGCTATTTGGTTTGTTCATTTTCAAGAGTTCGCCGAATCGTCAATAGCAAATAAAGAGTCGTTAAAACTTATTTAATGAACCCACATTATGTGCTGTTTAATTTGGTACATAATTTATTAAAATCGACCATATACTTTTCAAGCAACACGAATTTGAACAACCGGACACTTTTTTTGTTGCCGAGTATACTTTGGGCCCGTATGAAAGTTTACGGACGTCCTTTCACGTCCCGGCGCCCGTAGAACGTAATTTGTTCGTCAGACTCGGACGCAACGTCGGTACGTCTTTTCTACGTCCGCGACGATTAATGACGTCTGGAAAACTTTCATACTGGCCCAAAGTAGGGCGTCCGCTGAACGTCCGTGGACGTCTTACCGAGCGGGGAAGAACGAGCGCAGTAGGTATATGTGTTAAATTAAATGTTTTTTTAACAGAGTGCTCTTCTATCAAATTGACTTGTGCGACCGCTAGTGTGCACCCCTATGTTGAGGCTGCATTTACACGGGAGCAAACAAGCCTTCAAACCAAGCTTCAAACCATCTTAGGTCGATGCGATAGTCAAGATGTTTAATTCTGGTTTGAAACGTTTTTTAGCTATCCTTCAAACCTATCTTCAAACTAGCCTTCAAACCAACCTTCAAACCAAAACTACCTTAAAAGCACATTATTTGTCACGTAATGCGTATTTTAAAGGTAGTTTTAAAGTGGTTTGAAGTGGTTTAAAGCTAACAAGAATAAATAATTTTGAAAGATCAACAATTAACTGCCGCATCGACCTTAGTTGGTTTGAAGCTTGGCTTGAAGGCTAGTTGCACCCGTGTAAATGCAGCCATAATATTATTAACATAATTCCATCATTCAATTGTTGTAAAAGATGTGGAATATATCATATGAGATCATAAACCCAATTAAACAATCGGATCAACTGACGGGATACATTATGTAGGAGTATTTTCACAGAGTTCAAGACAAAAAACGTTGATTGATCAATCATCATTGATTATTCACAAAATGACTTGATTTTGCCTTTTATCTCTCTGAATATGTAATGCAAAATT
>LQRL01115330.1:2702-15179 GCA_001703475.1 Hydroides elegans
CGGCCTTATTTTACATATTAACTTTTAGATTTAAAAGTTATTTGTTATGAAAACATATATATTGGTAAATAAGACTGTGTACGTCCCGCTTTTAAGACAAGCTTTAGGGCCTGGCCACATTGGAAGCTTTTCCCAGCTTTTTATCCATACAAACCTGTTTTACTATGTATTCCTTAAGGAAACTACAAAAAAACGTGCAGCCTTTTCAAACGCCACGAGCGTTCTGCAGCTTTTTAAATTATCCCGTATGTTATATATTGAAACTCCTTTTAGGATGAAAAAGCTCGAAGAAGCTTCTGGTGTGGCCGGACCCTTATTCTTAGCATGGAAAATGTTGTTTTGTACAGACAAAAACACAATATTGTTACCATTTCTATAAAATTATTGTATTCTATTGTATTTATAATGCGCTTAATGGTGTTTGTTTAAAACTTGTTTGTAATTTTTATTGAATTCGACAGGACGTTAACCCCAACTGTTGTATTAATGCAACTTATATAGCTTTATACATTGCGTCTCACTGTCACACTGAAATTGTTGTCTATGAGGTTGTTATGGTTATATAACTCTATTATATCAAGCCAGAATAACATAAAAATGAAAATGTATTAAAAACATGCGAGATAATATGAGTCTGTGAAAAGAGGCAGTTTTTGAAAAGAATGGCAGCCAAAATCCAACTATGATGCATATTGGAAGAGTGCCTCACGAACTGTTCCTCATGAAAGGTGTTCCAATCAAACTCAATCATAACGGGCTTTGATTTTTGAAAAGATGATTTCTAGCTTGGAGATTTTGGAGATTTAAGGAACACCTTTTTGATAATTTCTTTAGTTTCGTACTAGGTGATGAGATTTGTTTGGAATCGCTTGCAATTATTAAATGAGCTGTAATTTGTTAAATAAGATTTGTTACTTAGCTATATTCAGAATTTAGAATTTTACAAAAGTTGTTCATTTTCTGCTCGAAGCAGGCTACAGATAGAGGCTTTGAAAAAAACACAGATTTGTACAAAATGTATATTTAAGAAGGAGTATTTTGTTCTTGTTCGTATTTTTAAAGTTGTTGAAGGCGATCCAACTACTTCTTGAAGAATGTGTCGTGGGGTGCCCTTTATGTAGGAAATTAATAAAATTGTATTTTTCAGACATTTTTAAATAAAATCTACCACTGTCGCGCCATATGCGCCTCATTTCGTTTATAAAGCTATGCATATTCAAATTTTAAAATGCTATAAACATGTGTTTGTGATATATGCTAAATGCTCAAATGATCCTTCGTAAGTTGTTTAACATTGAATAAAGACTTGCAGTTTGGGCCGCATTTACGAAGGACAGGTCTTCGAACATAACTTTTACATTACTTTTGCGCAAATTAGATTTCGGCCCGGCATCCGACCAAAACAACAGTCCTGCCAATACTTTAATTCGGACTAAAGCGGTTATTTGATCAATTTAAAATTAGTAAATGAAATACTTAGGCCAACTGGGAAGCCACGATGAGTAAAAGTGAGTTAACTATTATTATTCACTATACGACATATTTCGTGAAAAAAAAAAACGTTAAAAAGTCATATGGGACCATAGTGGAAGCGATTCACATCGTTTATGACACGAACATGTGATGTTTAACATTTCAACAAAACATTGATGAATTTTAATCGCTCTGCAAACCCTACTTGCAGTTTGAAATTGAAATATTCGATTGTGTGTCGCTCCCTGTATTTATTCAATAGTACATACATGTACACAAATCGCTTGATCTCACGTCTAAATGTTGCTTTCCTGACTAGGTGATTTCTGGTCGATTCAGGTAGTAGCTGTCCTAGTGAACCAGCCATTTACACGCCCTCAAATAAATTTATAAGTTAGAATTTGTTGAATATTTGTTAGGAAATAAGTATGAAACAGGAGAAAAATTACAGAGCAAATGTTTGACGATATGTTCAATAGACTCTACGGCTCGTTTTCGTAAATATTTAGAATTAAAGAAACCTAGTTAATCAAGGCTGCTGAGAAAGAAAGTAAGGCGTCGAACAAACACGTTTTATGCGAAACTCAAATCAGACAAAATATGATTAGCATATGCAAATACATGCATTATATATGTTCAATATTTAACATTGATTTTGTGCGTTTTTTTTTGCTGATTTCTCTGCAATATTTCAAAAACGGGTCTAAAAAAAAACGATTTTATTTTCAAAATATTATTTATTCAAAGTAAAAACATAATTGAGTGTGATATCAACATTGTGTTGCGTGAACTAAAGCCCCATAGGGCAAAAGCCCTGCAGGATAGGAGCCCACTAGTTTCTTCAGCTAGGGGAGAAAAACCTCGTGATTAAAAACAAATTAGATAAATGTTTTACTTGATTTCATCTTTTAAGATTATAAGTATTATAATTACTATTCAAAATGCTCATTCCTAATGCAGTTGTGGGGAATCAACAAAATGGCACTTAACCCTTAGAAAATAATATCGAAAACTCAACTGTGAAACGGCAGGTCCCAAAACACGATTAAAAAAAACCTGATATTTTTCCCATTTCCGTACTTTATTCGCCAATTTAAAACTCAAGCTAGGAAACTAATACCAATATGTTGCTTGATAACAATAAGCTAAAGAAAATGCGCTGCTTTTTTCCCGAACATTCGGGAATTTCAGGGACTATTTACAGTTCTTCTGAAGCAACAATGCAGCTATTACCAATCCCATTTAAAGCAGCAAATTATTATACAATGCAGCCGTATTTGAAACCCAAATGTACCTTTGATGCATTATTTTTATGGTATTCTATTTCTAATTTGATAGTAAAGTGTAGCGAATACATGTTATAATTAAGGATAAATTATGTATATAACTTTTGCGTAAGAGTAATTTGGGCAAGGGTGCGATATTTCGTCGAAACATGCAGTTGGCAGTGATTGCCATGACTTCCGAAAACTTATATTCTTACCCAGCATAAGTTTGGGACTAAATGTTCATTTAAAAAGAAATGAGTTACCGAATCAAGTTACATTTTATCAAATTATGTTCATGATTTGTAAATGCAATATACATTCTTTTTTATTGTATTTTGCCTTGCCCAAATCGATGTTACCTCCACGAAATAAAGGGTGTTTACATTGGACTTAGCCTAAAAAGCCGAAAACCGAGAGCAGTTATTTTCATTTTTTTATGCCTAAATCTCAGAAAATAGCAATTTCAAGTGCAAATATAATAACAATTATGCTGATTGGAATATATGCTGACATTTTTTCACAAATTGAAAGCGGCGTTTTCAGATTCTTGAAAAAGTTCCCAAGTGTGAGCACATTTAGAGCAATGCCTCAAAGTTCTAAATTGTTGCCCCTTCTTAAGAATTCATTTCTCTTTAACGTTCATGTATTTTGAAATCAAAATATTGAAAACGAAACGAATTATCAAGGTAAACGTATCTTGAATAAGCATATTAGGTTCGGCCATCAAACGACTTACATTAAATATCAATTAGAGTTTTTAAAATGTAGAACTGATGCCATGATATATTTCCCACGTTATTTCGAGCAAATTTATATAAACGCTCGCTTTGAAATCAAGATATGTTTGTATTTCATGAAATACATGAAAATGATTCAATTATATTTTGCAGAGTGCTGTTTGAAGGTTGTGACAATTTCGGATTTAAAATTAGTTTTGATAACCAAAATTTGCACAAAATGGATAATGAAAAGTGCAGTTCTATTATTGAACATAATTGTAGCCTACATTTATACAATCGGCCAAACATGTTCACATTATTTGAATATTATAATCAAACTGACATTTTTTAACAATAATGGTGCGTTCAGCGGGACTTTGCGTCTGCATTTGCGGAATTTGAATTGGTATAAAACATAGTAAATCCTGCGGAATTAATACCGCTGGGTGTTCTATGTTTTTTACCAATTTAAATTCCGCCGAAGCAAAGTCACGCTGAACGCACCATAAACTCGGTTTAATCGTAAGAACTAGAACATAATATGTAATAAATTTATGATAAATGAACTCAAAATGAGAATATCTCTTACTTGTTATTATATAACACAGTTAAACGAAAATATGTTTGATTAGAAAACAATTAATAATACATGTATGTTTCGTGATATAATATCATTGCGATTTTACCCGTTGATGTATACGCCGTCCATCGATTAATCTTTCATCTCCGCTCATTCTCTAAATACACATTTTGTACCGATCGTAGGGACGGGATTAAAGAAAAAATATTTGTTCAAGTAATTGATGTTTATTAACTATGTACTTTTGCCCCCGAAAACTAAAGTTATTAGGAAAGTTTCATGTCTTACAAGGCTAATATACAGGTTTATTATGAAAACGTGCAATGGTATTGCTATGACGTTTGTATTGGGTCTCAAACTGCTAATGTTAAATTGTTTTGTAAATCGAGATTGATTAGAAACATATGTTTAAATCTATTGTTGAAATATTCGAAAACAAATATATCTTGTTTTAATGTACCAGGAACGCTTCATTTTGTAATATATCGAAAACACTTTTTTTTCAATGAAAAGAACTTCGTGGTTTGTTTTGAAAATCTGTTTATTCATTTTCAACCAAGATAACCGATAATTAATGTTTAAAATTATCAGGAACTATAACAGTCATTATACGCCCTGTAATCAATTGAATGATTGTGATGATCATTGCATGACATTTGTTATTGAATCGCAGCTCTTATGAAACTCTTTTGTTACCAATAGATAATATATACTTCTTGTGTATATTTTGTGATAATTGTGGAAAGAGCGTTATCGATGATATAATTAAGATAAACAGGCAGTGCCCTCTTTTTCATTTTTATTACATCATTTCATGCGTTTGTGTTTGTCTTTTTCTACAAAACTGTTTTCCGTTCAATATATTTGTTTTTAATTTAATGATTATGTTTATTGCTTTAACGTAACTTGAATCGAGGTCAAATATAGTCTTTTCAAAAAGGTATTTATATATCATGCTGTTAAGATAATTAAAAAAAACAACAATCAATTTTTTTTATATGAAATATTTTATTTGCTATTCAAAGAAACTATGAATGAGGTTTCTCATTGCAAAGTTTACCAGTTTTCTGTTGTTGTTGCTTTTTTTTTGAAATCGCAAGCAGCAATCCCACTTAAATTAATTAGTTATTTATTGCTTTGACGTAACTTAAATCGAGGTCAAATATACTTTTTATCAAATCAGTAATATTGTATCATGCGATTGATAAAGTAACAAATCAAGGCAGTAGCGATAATCCTATTTGGATTGAAAAAAGTTCCCGTCTCGCCAGTACGTCATAGAGCATTTATGAAGGGCACATAACGGCACATTTTTGAAAATGTTGTAAAATCACAATAAAACACTTTAAAAATCCGAGCAACATGAAAATAATGATTTTTGAATGTAAACATTTTTCAAAATGTGTTCATTTTTTCCACACCAGCTGAGCTGTTCCCCTATTCTAGACAACATGGAGTAGAAAAGATTCAGAAAAGGACCACCTTTTTGAAATCTTAAAAAGTTTAATCAAATATAATACATGCAAGTTAATTAGAGTATATCATGCAAAATTGAACAGTTTTCATATACTAATTATCATTATTTATTACGAAAATAAAGTAACATTTCGAAGTCAGCTCGGATATTGTTGGGTATACCTTTTGAACGGAACAGCTCGTGGGGTGCTCTTCATATATCAACTTCATATATTGCCTCCTATTTTTATAGATTATCGGCTTAACCAATATATCAAAGCGGCATGTACATATAATATATACAATTTAATATTATACCATTCGATTATGGCACTCTCATATAAATGGCATAAGCAATAGACCGATGGTCAGTTCTACATGTTCACATTACTTAATGCTTGATGACGCCGATCCAAAAAAAACGTTTTCTTTTAAATTGCTTTACCTGTCATATAAAAGTGATCCATCATAGTGATGGTCAAAATGGTGATGGTCAAAATTTCTCACTACCCAGTGCTCGACATTTGAAGGATATGAATTAAAAGACATTTTGATAACCCCAATGGTCTATGATGACGTTATTAATACGTCATTTCAATGTCATACAATGACATTTCTTTCATATCAGGCCAAAGTCAATGCTTTCAATTTCTAATATTATGAGAAAACATTTCATATGTCAGGAGTACCCAGCGATTTATTCTGTGAAATATCTATTCTTTTCAAATTCCTATCTTGCTGGCATTTTCACAGAACAGAATAGATAAAATATTGTATTTAGAATATTTTACATCTTCCTGGCATTTTATACGAATAAAACCCAAGTGGTAAATATGTCTCTAATTATCTAAAAAATGGTTCATCGACTATAAAATAGAATTAAAGCATAGAATAATTACTGTGATACACATGTATATAGAAGATATACATAACAAAGCCAAGAAAAGATACTTTTTCAAACTATGCTCAAAATCAATACTTCTGTAAATCAATGTTTTATTCTGCTGGCAAATTTGTGCTAAGTTGCTGGCACGCTATTTTCTGTGTTCCTTGCTGGCAAATTAAGAATAAAACCATTCAATAAATAAAACTAATAATCGGATTTAAAGTAGTTTAGAATTCATTCCAGGCCAAATGCAGTAAAATGAGACACTATTTCAAAAATGGCCCGTTGGGTACTCCTGATATGTTAACAAGCGACGATGGATAAACGTCTTTAAGCGGTCCTCATGTTGTCCACCGGCTTTCGAAATATATGAATCATGTATCTGTGTAGTCTTTAAAGCGTCTCAATAATGTTAATGTGACCAACCTTTGTGGTGTGCGATACCTTGAATATTAATTGTTATACATGTTTGCCCATCTGTATTGTGTGTTATGTAATAACTTCTCTCATTAAACAGCCGCTTAGTACACCACTTTAGTACATCACTTTAAATTAAGATGCGGCAATTGTGTCCTAAAATGCTGCTATGGCCTTGGAAACAGTTACCATGCAATTTACTTCAACACTAAAGGAATGCATCAGCATGACCAACCTCGCTATGATAGGTCAAGGTCACAAATAGTTTATGTAATTTTGACTAATGGCTTAAATTGTTATCTTATTCAATTGTTTTTGTAACCAAGGATATCTATACGGTGTTAATATTATCTAATCTAATCTCCGAGTCATTGTATTGCCTCATTCCATCATTTTCAGTTTCGAAGCCTATGCCAGTTTAATATGAAATATATGGTGTTACAGTCACTTTGATATTAAACAGATTAAGATGCTATGATTCTAATGTTATAAATAAGGGTACGCAATGCTTCTCTCTCGTCGTTAAGCTTAGAACATGTTAATAAACACGTAGGCCTATATAGACGGTTTCGATTCAAATAAACTTAAGGTCACTGTTAAGTCACTGAATTTTGCACAAGGCATGAGTGAACTATTAATTTGATATATACATTTGTATAAATCTTAGAAACGATAAATACGATAACAGTTATCATTACTAAGTTTTTTTATCACATAGTAATAGTCTCAATATATCACGAGGTTTGATTTTGCATTTCGCAGTAGTGATTCGTACGATAGTCGTGATAAATGCAGCCTCACAAAATGTTGATCAAAGTTTCGGGAAATCTTAAATTCCAATGATATTTCAATGATGGGTTCCATATTTTGAATAATGAAACCGCATAAATCATTAAAGAACAGGATTTTGATCGGTAAGTATTCAAAGACTTGGCCTTCCGGTACCTTGCATGTCCATTTGAATATGTTAAAGCCCTACCGCAAGATGACAGATAGGCTAGTTATGTCATGTAGCAGCCTCGTTGACCAAATAAGAGTCGATGTTCGCCAGGCGACCACAAGTTAGATAGATTATATACTAGTATTAATACGTCATTGATAGCCATGGCCTCGAAATCGACCGATACATCATACCAAGATGTCATTTCCGGACTAGCAATGCCTCGCGTTAGTGAATAGGAGAATAGTAGAATATTATCAGGTAAAAATGAAGGACACCATTTTCCCGTATAGGCACGTACAACATGTAGGTGCACACTTATATAGTCGATGAATAAATTGTATACTTGTATCCTATATAACATGAAATAAATTTAAAACTAATATGAAACGCTATTTTCTGATCACATATGGAGCGGCGACGAATCTTGTTCCTAAATGATCTCTATCCAACGTCGTCATTTTTTACAATATAGAACCCTAAGATAAGCATATAGCAACCGGAATCGACACCGAGCTGCGTCGCTCCTTGTGTGGCCAATGACTTACCTTGGTTTACTTTTTGCGATAAAACTTTAACATTTGTTTGCCAAAACGTAGAATAGTTTACTTTTGATGAATATATATATATTTTTTAATTCAGATAAAATTGATTGCATAGAGACTCTAAGTTTTAAACCTATCATTAACTACGAATAATTCATTTATATGATAAATACAGAAAATGTAATAGCTATCGGAAATACATGAACAAAAACCTGGTAATTTCTTGAAATCAAGACTAGATGTTAATGTTTTGTTATACATTTATAGTACCATCATATGAAAAACTGAAGATAAATATTCAATGATAGGTTTAACATATAAATCTTAGCTGGAGAAGCTTCTCCTTATTGTTATGATTTTTAGCCTGGGGGTTGAATGAATAAAAACTGGAGATAAAAGCTGTATAGAAAGGCCGAGACACCGCTGTTTCGCTAAACGGTGGAGTCCTAAACGGAAGTGCAGCATGAACACTCACTAGCTGAGACAATGGCAATAATAATCGATGGTTGCTCCAGTAGACTACTAAGATCCGCATTGGGGTTCAGTTGGAAAGACCATGTGAGTAACTCAGAACTATATGCGGCCCAAAGCCAGAAATACGGTCAAGCAAAATCTACTCAAGTTAGCTTGGCATTGCTGTCGGACCCAGAAGAGGCTGCATCCAGCGTAATGTTATGGACCTCTAACCACGGCAAGCGAGGAAGAGGAAGGCGGACACGAGATGACCCTGCCTTAAAGAGCACAAGAAGGCATCCTCGATGTTGAGCAGGGACCGGTGGCGCTTCATGAAGGTAACTTCGACCTAGGTTGGTACGTAGGTAGTTTTATCGAGTATCTAAAGAAAATAGGTAAGTTCACATATTTTTACACATTTGGACATCTTTAAATGTAAACATGGATATTATTTAGCAATATTGTTTTATAGGCATATTACATACAGTAAACGCGGTTTATAAGTTGACGACTGCACGCCCGCACGCTTAATACTCCACGCCCGCACGCTTAATACCCCACGCTTAAATTCAATTTTGCGCATGCCCACAAGCTTGCACGCCCGCACGCCCGCACGCCCGCACGCTAAATGGGGATATATAAGGTTTGCTATGCCAATTGATTAATTATTCCTTGTAAAATGTCTATATGTTGTCAATCAATGAGCCATATCATGTTTCATTAGAACAACTATCGACTTTAAATATGCCGTTTATTTGTAATAAATGAAATAGTCCCAATGATCAAAGTGTTACCAAATATTCCCTTTCATAAATATGTTTTTAATTCAACAACATTGTTTTATTTTAATTTCTAAATTGAATGTTACTACTCCTGTGACTTTCTGCCACCATAAATTCTTCATTTTAAGCTTTTAGTTTTTTTTTTAGATAATTGTTATTACAAACTAAGAACTACTTCGGATTAAATTAATCTTGAATCGCCCCAGTTCTTTTGTCATATTTTTATTTCGATATATGAGTGACTTAACTTTGCTTGTATATTATTAAATTTCTCAAAATCAAGCCATTCATTTTCGAAAGGCAATAAAAACTCGCTTTTATTTCTGATCACAAACTATTTACGATATTTGAATTGAATTTAGGCAATACTTTTAAAAATAAATATCTGGAATTTAGAACGGTATAGAAAGATAAACCCGTGAAGTTTAAAGAAATTAACTGAAAAAAAATTATATGATATTAGACATTTTTATATAAGTGGATTCAATGTTTCATATCTCGTCGAAAATCCAGCAATTAGTTCAATAGCAATATACATAGATGTATTCGAAACCAATATAAGGGTGAACGCCAATATAAGGCCTGCACGCCCGCACGATCAAAATACTCCACGCTTAAATCGAGATTTGTCCACGCTAAAGTCCGAGCGTGCGCACGCCGCACGCCCGCGCGATGTCAACCTATAAACCGCGTTTACTGTAGGTTTATTAGTTTTCCAAGTAAGAACTAAAACCCCTTTGAAATTAAAGTCAACATCTAGAAGTTAATGTTACTACCATATCGCTATGGAACTCGGAAAATGTGATTAGCCGGATTGATAATATTCAAAATGTTTTTATTTAACAAAAACAAACACGAAAATCCCAATATATAAATAGATTCCAGGTATTTTTTTCGTTTAAAACATTTCACATTTTTTCGTAGGTTCAATTTCAAAACAAATATAGAAATTATTCGATGAATGCAGACTGCTGGTAAGCCTTCAAAAGTTGAATTGGAATTTTACATTTTTAATGCCTTGTGATTTATTCCAAACTTAATAACCTAATGCTAATTACAGCCTATATTTATCGTCCTTTTACAACCACCTTGCATTTACAAATATTGAAATCATTGAACTTATCTTACGTGTTAAAGAGACATGTAGTTAAGCACGTAGTCGCGAATTAATTATAATTAAAGGGTTCCGAACAAAAATAATTTCCACGATTAATATACTGTATGTATTAAAACTAGCATTGGGTCGTTTCACTATATGAGTCGGGTGATAATGTTCAGGGTATCTGGACATTGGTTTATTATATTTTGATTGATTCCGCGGAATAATCATCTGCCATGATGAAAAAAAAAACAATCAAGTGATAACAACAATGCTCGGTGACAATGCATATGAAGCATATAGATTCTACGACAACCAATTGTGCATCGTCATTATTGGGATGCTTTGAAGATTTGTCTTTAATTCGACAAACAAAATGTTATTAAATAACGTCCTTGGAATACTAATACTTAGAATACTAATTTATAAAACGAGACATACAATTCGAAAACAAAAAATAATAATTGGATGGTGTCATTTTATGTAATAGGGTCATTGGCTAGGTAGTAGACTCTATACATATAACAGCGTTGTAATGATTGCATAGAGTCTCTAGCATGTTTTTTTATGGATAAAATCTGTTTATAGACATTCCACTTGATCAATGAAAAATCTAATGACGCACAATTTTTTTCATTTAGTGGAATTTGTGGATCTATCTCATAAAGTTGAGGTATGTCCAGAACTCGAATATGTTCACCGGGGTTCACCAGGTTCGCTAGGTTCACCAAACACTTCACCAGTGAATAGTAGCACAATACCCGTTCACTACGTTCGCTCGGTTCATCAGTGAATAGTAGCACAATACCCGTTCACTACATTCGCTAGGTTCACCAGTGAATGGTAGCACAATACCCGTTCACTACGTTCGCTAGGTTCACCAGTGAATTGTAGTACAACAACGGGTTATTAAACAAAATGTATTTGTATCGCCAATCTATTACTAAAGGCCAAGTCGTGATTTTCACACATGAATAACAAAATCACTTCAAAAATATGAAATATATAGGATATGAATATTCGATATTCTATCTGTTTACATATGGGGTGGATATGGGTAAAACAAACTTGATCAACCATTGAAACATTCAATTTGAATGTGTATGAAAAAATAAATGCAAAAACACTATCTGTATACCTTGTTGAAATGTGCTTTAATTTATATCCTTTTATTACTATTGCCTGATATATTAATTGCCTTGCTTCTTCACTTCATTCATTTTTTATCATTATCTCCTTATAAGATTTTCTTCTTCATCATCTTTTCCTTCGCGTCATTTATAATTTCTTAATTTTCAAAATGAATCTTAACTTGTTTAATACAATACAATACAATACAAATGTAGATTTAACGTGCTCATTTTTAGAACTGGTTCTATTCATGAACACTGACAAAACCTAGAAACGATAGCTTAAAACAATATTGAAACATATACGACACCTAGCAATACAACACTAAAAGTTATACAAATTAGACAAGTTAAAGAGGCATCTAGTCATCATATTCAATACTAAAGAGGTGTGTTTTAACTTTTTTCTTAAAACTCATGAAATTGTTCTCCGTTTGTATCGCGATTGGCAAGGAATTCCAAAGCTTAGGGGCAACCACTGAGAATGATCGTTCACCATACTGTTTTGTCCTGACTTTGGGTACAGATAGGAGCACTTTCGACGAAGATCGAAGACACCGAGAGTTCACTTGTCGTTTGATGAGACTGCAGAGATATTCGGGTGCACTTCCATGCAGGATTTTATGGGTCAATATTATGATTTTGAAGTCTATCCTAGCTTTGACTGGTAGCCAGTGCAAAGATCGTAGAATCGGAGTGATGTGGTCTGATTTGCGCGAATTGGTGACTA
>LQRL01115334.1:0-11539 GCA_001703475.1 Hydroides elegans
CTAAGTTTATATCATATTTTAAGAAAAATATGGAAGGGGGGTTTATTCAGGGGTGTGCAAAAAAGGGGGGGGGGGGGTTTAACCCTGGGGGTTTTTTTTCATGGGGGCGTTCTTTCCGGTTACCGGCGCTAATACAATGGTTGTTTTGTAGCCACTATCAACACCATAAAAGGAGGATGCACCTTTCACGACGTATTGATATTTTCCCAGCTTATTTGCTGGTAATCTGATTTCTGTATAGAAAAGGTTATCAGATTTTTTTTCAAACTGATTCCATGCTGTTTTATAATTAATACTGATCTTTCTGGTACAAAAATTGAAATATGAGACATATTTTATGTTTTTTTTGTTTGTTTGTTAATAGAAGTATAGGTTATTTGAATGCCAACTGCAACCGACTTTAGAACGAATGGATTATGAGTATAATAGTGGAAAGCATAGAAGCTAAGAAGAGTCTTTGGATACATATTGGTGCATTAATTAGCCTAATGTACGCGCGATTGCTTCTGGACATGGTTGACCAATCATATTATGAGGTTTATGAAATCATTTGCAAGAATCTTCATAAATGAGATGGATAATAAACAACCTTTATCTTTTGCAGAGGCGACTTAATTTTGATATCTGAAGTTTGAGGACACAGAGGATATAATAGTACAGAAAAAAAAACAGGTAAGTGATTCATGCATTTTGACCACAAGTCGGACCTTTGTAAAGACTTGACCCCCAAAAATGTCCCCCGGGCAGACTGTGGTAGCAGACTATACCTGCATATTATGTGGAAGAAAGATACAATTTCTTGAATGCCCATTGTAATGTATTTCTTAACACCTCTTTTCGACATGTCAACGCACAATGCAATTTCTCTAGCAAATGTAAGAAATGGGGCCAAATGGTCTTTTGCTTGCAAAATTTGCTGACCGATGTGAAATTTTGGATTTTAAATACCATTTAGAATATCGAATATATCGAAAGGAATTTGACTTAATTTTGTGTTAACATACTTACTTTATTCGCCTATATGATTTCCATCAATGTTATCATTTTTATTTTGAAATCTATTTCTTTAAACAATCGGTAAAATTAGAACATTTGTATAAAACTCCACAAATCCATGTTAACAGTATATACTGCAAGTACATGTACATGTATTTGTTCATATCATACATTTTGAAATTATTATTGATCAACAAAGACATGGACATGCTGGCTCGCTGCAGCGGCTGCCGTCACCTGCGCTTAGGAATGACGCAGTACACGCCGCACTTCTTTCTCCTCCTTCTCCTCACTCATTCCGTCTTGCCTTCCAAAGTCGCCACGCCAACTGCAACAGCAACAGGTCAGTTCAACATATTTTTCAGACGTCATTTCGGTTTAGCGGCGCGGATCCAGAAATATTAACTCGGAGTAACTGTTACAGAATATAGGGCCGAACTTTTGGTATAGCAAATGAATTGGGGGTCCTTGTAGGGGGAGGGGGGTATGTAGCGCTGGCCGCGTGCCCCCATTAAATCCATTCTGTTTTATATGAGTTTATATTATATGGTAGTTGGTCAAATCGCCAACGGTCAAAGATATCCGAACATTATGTCACCAACATTTCAACATGAACCAGGAACATTTTGTGTTTTGCGCAAACAAAAACAATGTTTTGACAATTTCTTTTAATCAAACCCGTATTGAATATACTGTTAAGTTGAAATCGAAAGTAGGACTATGCTGCCACCATGGTAAACGGTCAAAAGCCCTCCCGGTCAAAAGCCCTCCCGGCTAAAAGCCCTCCCATTTTTGCAAGGTAGGCTAAAAGCCCTCCCGGCTAAAAGCCCTCCCGGCTAAAATCCCTCCAATTGTGTATGGTAAAATGAAATATATCGCATATAGTATATAATATATTGATATACTTGCTATGTGTATAGCATAGAGTGGGATCCATGGATTATGTTAATACCATTCTGATCGGTCCATTCATTGCGAAGGGCCGTGGTTCCTTTGTGACCATTATCACCAAGGGATAACATGGGGATTAAGGATCAGAGGATTAGCGCACCGATGTGAACAGTGACCATGCATGTTATTGCATAATTAACACGTTTTGAGTTATAGAAAATATGCAAAAAATAACAAAAAATGATATAACATATTTCATTTTTACCTTACAAAATGGGAGGGATTTTAGCCGGGAGGGCTTTTAGCCGGGAGGGCTTTTAGCCTACTTTGCAAAAATGGGAGGGCTTTTAGCCGGGAGGGCTTTTGTCCTACGACCTGCCACCATATATGCTAGCTGTCATCGATAAATTCACTTTTTGATCTAAATTTCAATGTGATTGTTGGTGAATTTATAAAAACCGATAGTTTTAAATCATATGTGATCCTAATTCGGGAAGCATAAAATAAGCGAACATATTGCTATCTGAATGTAAACCAATTTTATTAGACCACTTAGACCATGGTAAAAAATCGTATATGTTACTTATTTTAAGGCGACTCCTTGCTGACAGGGTTCGCCAATTTATTTGATGGATCATAGCTTCATAATCCAAGCCAGCATAGTTGTAGCGTGGCAGCAATTCCTTAATGTGATATTATATGCTTATTAGGTCAAAGGCACAGTACTAAGTAGTTGTCAAGCTATAAGCCTTGGGAGATAAAACCAGCCAATTTTATGACTGGTTTTTGTTTGCTTTATTGTTCGCAGTAAAAGGCGAAAAAATATCCATAAAATATATAAATAGAATGGTAAAAACAACAGGAAATGTCATGCTGAAGTTCTATAAACCCTTTACAAATTGAACACTTCAATATGTTAGCTACAGTTATCATGAGGACTGATTTCTCATGAGAAATGAATTATTCCCCTTTATCTTACATATATGTAATTTACAGGTTATTGAAATAAAAGTAAAAAATCTACGTTCAAAGAAGAACAAAGCACAAGATTGTATGATTAATAAGATTCTTGTTTAATGCCTGCCGTGTCGACATGGGGATAAAACTACCAAGGGTCTGGCTAACCAATGATATGTTTAGTGACAAAAAGCGTTTAATCTCTCAGTGTCTTTCATGCTTAAGTGCACTCCATAAAATCACTGAAACATTAAGACTACACGAGAAAAAATATATTTGCTTGATAAAAATATCACCGTATGACCTGGTCCAAAAGCAGTCTGTAGCAGCACTGTTAAGTGCCATTTCTTAGGGACATACTTTGCATAATGTGACATGTCGTATTTCTTTTCGTGTAGTCGATGACTTTGAACAATGCATGGCACTGTGCTCACAAAGTAGGGAGATGGCGTTAATAAAGCTGTCGCCAAATATCCAACTCCAGTAGACAAGGATAGGGTCGAACAAACCGGACGATTTTTATTGATTCGGGGTTTTTTCACTCTTTTCGGTGTCGCACTTTAAAAATTCAAACCGCTAGGATTGAGATGCGCATATAACACAATGACCATGGCCTAGGCCTCTTGCCAAAAAAAAAAAAAACAACTGCTCGAGTTGTTTAACTATTCCTTTAAATATGGCCATAATGCTTTCATTATCGTGTGTAGAAAATGAGCCAACCAGAAAACTCCAAAGAAATAAATAATATATAATGTTTCATTTTCGGCTACATTCTGTCTGTGATTAGCGGCTCATCTTTCCGGATCAATCACCGATGCGTGACTTGACGGGGGCGATGTGCCTTATCTAGATGGAGCCGCCTGCACCCGCTTTTATCTCCCATTGAATGAAGAAAATTCTTATGTTTTTATCTCACAACGAGGCAAAATGCAAAGTTGCGAATATGATCTATCGCACATTGGCAACATCAGCCACGTCTCAAACGCTGATAACCCAAACACATCATCAAGATAACACAAGAGTATTTTTTATATTAATTACAGTCTATGAATATCTAGGACAAGAAGTAATCGAGAAACTGCCTTAGAGAGTGAAAGATAGTAGTCAAAACATGTCTCGAAGTCATATCCGTATTCTCATCCATAGCCCATCCAGGCAGGTTTATATCGGATTCCGTGCAAAAATGGATAATTATTTGCTATTTATTCAGATGAAATGAATTAATTCGGATGAAGAAATACAATAAATTGATATGAAAAAATCTGCACTAAAAACTGCAAATCCGCATTGCTTAATTCAGTGCTGTGCGGTCCGATTTCCTTTTTTTTTCGCTTACAATATCGAAATCAGACACTTTGCACTTTACGCGCCATGTAAACACATATTTTATTGAATTAGCATAGTTTTGCAATGGCACTCTTCATATTATATTGAAACTACACCAAAATCCTTTCCTCCGAAACGGATGGAACAACCATTACCTTTTTATGGAGTCACATCCCTCCTGCCTGTAGCCTTTATTCACCCATCATGCTCTTTAACATGCAATAGCTGACATCAAGAGCACTCGTTCGGGGTCTAGGGGTATGACAAGTTAGTTCTTTTCGGAAATGTAATTGTTTTCGCTAATTTTCTAAAGAAGCCCCCATTTGTCATAAAAAGGATGAAAAAGACATGAGGCAACGCTTAAGCTTTGCTCTCGAAATGCCCACTGTTGTTAATCCGTGTGCTCCTCTGTCACAATGGTGAATGATTACACGGTTATTATTGCAAATCGTTTTGTCGATCAAATCCTTAAATTGACATGGGCATATTTGCGGGGAAGAGCCATTTTCCATCAAAAGTCCTGAGGCATTTTTTTGTCCTGTGCTATCGATTCATATTGTCTTCAATCTGTTGGTCCCAAGAACATTTCATTGGTATGTGGTCTTGTTGATTTGCTTGATCTCCAAGCTCCCAAAACTGTATATCTGCATTCTTTATGGACCTATCTATTCATACAAAAACATAGTTTATCAATGTCTTCTAAATTTCCCATGTTGGTCATATGTAGTGATATTTACAGATAAGGCTACCCCTATGGTGCAGTCTATAAACTAAGTCATAATGCTGCCAATATGTCTTAATATTGAAAAACACAAATTTGAAACAGATGTTATAAAATACATAGCTAAAACCATTTATGTATATTATTGACAATATTATATCGTTCGTGCTATAACGATGGACCACTAACAGCCCAAACTGTGGGATATCCCGCTGGCAAGGGTTTTGAGCGAAGAAAACTTAACGTTTTAGTGAACATTGATAAAAATTAAACAATTGGCAAAATAGATTTATGTTTTGACAAGAGAGAGCCAGAGTCCTCACTGATTCCTCATAATTTATTCATCTGTTCGAGTGACATCCCGCAAATTAGAACGTCTGTTGAACTAGGCAACCTTTCAAAGCAGTCCATGGATTTAGCGACTGTCGTAAATTAGATAAATTGTCGGTTTGAGCAAAGGGTTAACATTGTTTACCATGCTCCCTAGCTTGTCATTCTGGAAAGATTGAGTGCTTAATAATTTTGGAGGGGACTAAACCGACAGCATCCTCATATCAAAAAACGTCAGGAAGCCAAAAACCTTAATCCTTTGCTAATTGTTGGGTCAACATTGTCATGTGAATTGCTAATAGCAAATGAAAATATGTATTTATTGGGAGCTGCATTCCTGTTTTAAGTGACTTATTATGCTACTTCTCGTCATAGTTTTGATGAAATCGTTTATTTTGCGAGAATATGAAAACGTGTTTAATTCTTTCGAGTAACAACGAAAAACTCGAACAGCTAACAATTTCAATTAGAATCACATGTAAAATTATTTACAGAGTGGTGCAGAAAAAGGTGGCTGAAAAACCTTCATATTTGTAATGAAATTAAGAAAAATATCCAAAATGTAATTATATTTTGGTTTTCAATGGGATATTACAAAACTATAAATTCATTCTTGCTTATGACTTCTTTATATTCTATTTATAACCTAAAAGTCATTGACTTTAGATATGAAAAATGTCGAAAGCAATTAAATTGCTCGGGTTTTATTGCGCTGTTGAAAGCACAAGGGACATTTTAACTTATCTTTTTGTGCATAATTCAATCTCTTAAATAATCGTGATGATTCTCTGGACTATTCTTAATATTACTGTTTTCAGAATTATCCGTCTCGGCAAGGTTTGTTGCAACGTTGCGAATAGATATCATCTAGGAATAATGTTGCTTTCTGGTTTGAAAGTGAAAGTGGATATTAAATTTCGTGTCGCAACATTTTAAGCAACGCGATTCTGACGTTTACCTTTCTCATTCCGCTTTGACGTTGTAATCACGTAGGTCTGACACGTGATCCACAAAATCGCGTTGATATATTTATCATGCCCCTAACCGCGACGCGACGTCAACGTCTTTGTGCCGTCACAAGACCCGTTACCAGGAGGGTATCATTCGTTTATTGTTCATGGCTAAATGTCACATATTCTTCCTTTTTCAGTGACGAGGTTCAGTGATACAAACAACGGTGCTAACCCTTACTTCAGATATATGCAGATGAGCGATTCCCACATCTACATTGGCGCTCAGTAAGTATGATATATGGTTAGCGAGTCACTGGCGAACTATAAAGTATTTACATAAGACATAAAGCAAGAAATTACCACCTTCTGAGTAATGGTAAAAGTGTAAATGCGATGCTTAAGCTAGTCTGTGATGAATCAATAGCTTTACTTCTAAATGACGTATATGAGATTGAATTTCTCTATGAATTGATGAAGATGTAAGCTATTGATGTGATTTTTTGCTTTCAGTGAATACATCTACAGATTGGATCTCTCCAACATAACAGTAAGTAGATGATGATATTTTAACTCCTACGCATCGTCATTTTGGCAATAAAAATAAATGTAGCGTATCAAATATTGATGATAGCAACCTTATGAATTGTCGTTTTTCTTACAATAATTCATAAATAATGCATGGAATTAACCCCTATCCTGACAAAAGGCATAAAAAAGCAAGGTTATCAAGCAGATCTTTAATATTGCAAAGCAGGGTAGTTTGATTAACACTCATGCGTATAGCAGCAAGGTAACAACTTGTCCTCAGGCAAGGAAATACTCCAAAGCAGAATCCTGGGCAGATGCTACAGTAATGACTTTTGAAGTCTTGCCCTCCTCGCGAGTTCCCTCTATGGCCGACCTCTCCATCCATTCGCATTGCTTTCTGGCACCAGCCCTTTCCTTATAACTGCAGCATGGATTCCATGTGTGATTTTACTATTCATAAATGTTGATTAATCAGCCTCTACAGGGATAATTACATTAGCACCGCCGCCAACGCGCTAACGGATTCTTATAGCGTATATTCCTGCGTTTTGAGCCGCCCCTCTGGTCCGTCAGGTGACGTGTGGGTCAAATAGGCTTGTCAGCATTCTCGACATTGCTGTCATAAGTCTCAGGCATTTTTGGCCCCTTGGCTGTGCGCTATGGAATTCGTAATGGCTTGGTAGGGACTCGAGATTCATCAAAGTCACACAGCTCATTCGCAGCTTTGACATGATCCACACCCATACGAAAAACTGATCCAAGCTTTGTTAGGAAAAGGGGTCAGCTATAAGGAGTTGCTAACATTTTGATTTAAGGCCTTTTGTGGAACAACCTTAAGCTGAAGTGTTACAGATATGTAGCTATCTATTTGGTTGCTTCTAATCGCCGCTTTATCGTATACAATGTGGAGCATCCTTGTTAAAACGCTACAAATTATATCTTCTTCCCAAAACATACCCGTTAAGTATTTTCTAAATAAATTGCAACGAGATAAATATATGTGAAACAAACAATACAAAACAGACAAAGTTTAAAACAACGAAACGTTTGCTTTGCTTGTAACAAGTTACATTTGCGGAATGCAACTGTTTGAGCAACATCAATGCTTCATAGCTTTGCTTTGACTACCTCGCGGCCTTTACATCACCGAGAATTTCTATGTGCGCCATACCATTCGCTGCAACGTCGTTATGCCAGAATTGGATACACTCGGCGTAAATATTTCCCAACATTTTCTTACAAGTGCTCCCTCGATGGTTCGTTTTCTGTTTCGTTACAGATTTATTGAGCTTCTGCTCTGTTTCCTTATGTTTTTGTTTCAACCGGGGAACCGTAACTTAATAGTTCCTATGTTTTAAGATTTTTCATGTGATAGGAGGTGAACTTTCTTTATGTTTATTAAATTTCTGTTTTTTTTTTCATATTTGAAATTTTGGGTTTTATCATACATTGACCATATATTACCTTAGTAAAATGCATACGCTATGAATATTCAATAAGCCAGTTTGACTTAAAATTTTCGCAATTAGATCCGAAAACAATTTAAAATCATGAATTTTGCAACCAAATAACTACGACTACGATTCAATCAGGAGTACCCAACGGGCGATTTTTGAAATAGTGTCTTATTTTATTGCATTAGGCCTGAAATGAATTCTAAGCAACTTTAAACCTGATAATTATTTGAATTTAACGAATGGTTTTATTCGTAATTTGCCAGCAAGGAACACACAATATATCGTGCCAGCAACTTTGCACAAATTTGCCAACAGAATAGAACATTGATTTACAGAAGGGTTGATTTTGTGCATAGTTTGAAAAAGTATCTTTTAGGACTTTGTTATGTAAATCTTAAATGTACAAGTGCATCACAGTCATTATGCTTTGCTTTAACTCAATTTAATTATGAACCAACAACGTTATAGGCTATTAGAGACATTTCTATAACTTGGGTTTTATTCATATAAAATGCCAGGAAAATACGAAATATTTGAAATACAATATTTTATCTATTCTGTTCTGTGAAAATGCCAGCAAGATAGATAGTTGAAAAGAATAAATATTTCACAGAATAAATCGCTGGGTACTCCTGTTCAATTGACAACTATATATCTGTCTATAATGACGAAAGCCAGCCTACTTCCATCTTCCTGCTATCTATTCATTCAGCGTGAAATGATAATCTTTTGCGGTACAGCATCATTATTTTCCATAGACTGATAAGAACAATTTTTGTGACATCGTCATCAAGTAAATGTGCATTTGATTCAATAAAATCCCAGACCCCGTTTGTTTCGGGGCGTCGTACCTAGGGGCCATATGGGCCAACACACAAAGATATCCCTATCTTCGGCAGTTCTCATTTTTATTGTTATTGGCATAGGTCTGTCTGAGAAGTGCTTTAGGACACACATGGGGGAAAATATAATAAATGCAGGAGAAAATTGTCGTCTGCACAAATAACGGGGGTGGTTCCAGGAGGGGAGGGGTATGGTGGGAGAGGGGGGATGTTGTGAGAAATAACGGTGATTATGCGCCCTTAGTCTCGCCGGGATTAGTGCCCAGCTGAGGCTCCCCGATTCCACAGGGATGCTCCACTCTACGCTGGCCGGTGTTGAAATTACACGGTTAAGCGCCGCCACGACTTGATTTATTGTTATTTCAGCCATATTCCCATGGAATTACGACGCCTAACGGTAATAGAATAACGACACAATTTGGCGCGTATGGCAAAATGGCAAATGCATTGCTGGTGCTTTTATTGAAAGCCCTAATGGCAATTCTAATTAATTAGCTACGGATTAAATGGCTCCATTTTCATCGATACACTGGCAGACTGAGCGAGAATAGTTATTCGTGCAATTGCTCAGAATAAGTGGCTTATGGAATTGAAAATCGATCGGATGGAAGCAATTGAAGTCTTTTTCGCTGAAAAAGAGTAAAAAATAAGCGATTCGTACCATGGTAACGTTCATTCCCAATTAGGCAGCCAATAGGGCGATGCTCACACAAAACACCCATCTCGTTTCCATTATCTTCTCCTGTACACGTCCATGTTTTCCCACAGGTACTTTAGATATTATTTTCAGGAGGCCTCCCAGGTTCATGGTTTTCTTGCTTCTGTTTCGATGTGATATGAAATAACAAAAACGTTCGATGTCAGAAATGCAGTGGAACTGACAACTGAAATTAGCGGCGCATCTGATACTAAGGCTTTTGATTCGATACTATTGATATTTAATGCAGTTTCTTATGCCGTATAGCATGCTCACAGAAATGGCAAAGATGTATCCTAAAAAAAGGAGCATTAACAAAATAAAACCATCGTATATGTCTTATTTAATGGTTTTAATTATAAGGGTTTTTTTTGAAAATATGATCTATATATTTTTTAATTGGTTGCTATTATGGATTACATCAAGACATCTATTTCATTAGTAGTTTAAACAGTTTTATAATAGCGATAAATAATTGTACTGAATCAGTCTGCTGACATTTCCAAAATTAATTTGACGTTTTTTAAACATTTTTTCAATCAGTTTTCATTGACACTATAAAGCACGTGGGTGATTAAATCCTGAGACAAAACGTCACTACCATAAATAATTTTCTAAAAATAAAAAACTCTTAAGAGCTCTAATTGAATTCGTCTATTGTATTCCATTCCGCCTCCGCCTTGGTGACAAATTTGCGCTGCTAGGCAAGCATTGTCTCCTTTCAGAAATCTGTCTTGATTCCTTAAAAAGAAAGACGTATTCTTTTTGTTGGTTTTTGTTTTCTATGTTTGAATATTTTTTTGATGTTTATTAAATGAAATTTGATAAAATCAAAACTCGCCATTTTATAATAATGTACGTATTCTTATCTTACTTACCTTACCTTACCAAGTGGAGTGCCCATTGACGTTGCCGGTCACGAACCTCCATCTCTTTCGGTCTTGGGCAGTACGCTTGGCCTTCTCGAAGGTGAGGCCCGTCCATTGGGTGATGTTGTCACTCCATTGCAGTCTTGGCCTCCCTCTTCCGCGCTTGCTCTCGACCATGCCCTCCAGTAGATCTCTTTGCAGGGAATCATGTCGCATGACATGCCCCAAAAAATGACAGCTTTCTCTTCTTTACCGTTTCAAACAGCGACCTTTTGGTACCTGCGATACGAATCACTTCCTCATTCGTGATGCGTCTTGTCCAGCTTATTCTCAGCATGCGCCTCAAGGTCCACATTTCGAATGCTTCAAGGCGCTGCTGTGACATTTTGCTGATGGTCCACGTCTCGACTCCATACAGCAATGTTGACCAGACATTGCATTTTATGAATCTTAGTCTTGCTGGTATGGGTGTGGCCACATTGATCAAACCAACCTTCAAACCTAGCTTCAAACCACTTAAGGTCGGGGTTCCAATGCCACAAAAATATTTTTGGTTTGAAGTACCTTTCAACCATGCTTCAAACCACCTTCAAACCTACCTTCAAACCACCCTTCAAACCCAATGCGCATATGTAGAATCTCCATTTACACCAGTTTAAAGTTGGTTTGAAGCAAGTTTAAAGGTGGTTTGAAGGTGGTTTAATGAAATTAAATTCTTAACTGTCGTCATGACCTTAAGTGGTTTGAAGCTTGGTTTGAAGGTTAGTTTGATCAATGTGGCCACACCCTATAGAGATCTTAGGATTCGTCATTATTGTTCGCATTTTGCTGAATGACTTTCTCGCGATTTCTATTCTTCTGCGGATCTCCTTTTCACTCTTTCCGTTTTCGGTAATCAACTCGCCCAAATAGACAAATTTGCTGACTTGTTCAACCTCCTGGCCATCTAGATGGATTTTAACTTTGGGTATT
>LQRL01115334.1:21653-36751 GCA_001703475.1 Hydroides elegans
GCTTTAAAATTGTCGATTTTAATCATTTTTACAGATGTCAAGCTCTTTGTGCAGGCGAGATTGGCATGAAGCAATTAAGCTATACCTTTCAAATTTTATTCTCGTGTAAACCGAGGTCTCAAGTCGTGCCTCGTTAAGGTTTAATCTGGATCGGTTGAAAATTGTCGATTCTGGAACACTTTGAAAATTGTCGGTTTTAACATTTTGACCCGATGTTAAGTACATTGTGCACGCGAGTTTGGTATGAAGGAATTGAGCGAGAGATTTTTAATTTAATACGCATATAAACCAAGGTCTGAAGTCGTGCCTTGTCATGGTGTCATCTCGATCGGTTGAAAATTGTCGATTTTGGAGCACTTTAAAAAGTGACTGGTCTCGTCACTTCAAGAGATGTCTTCAGAAAAAGTGAGTGATGATGCAAAATGTTACTCTGTTTTTCCTTCATCGCATGATCTTGTTTATTTGCAAAATAGTTCGTCATTTCCAAAGTTAATTTTAGTAAAATCTGACCATCCTGCATATACGCATTGTTGAAGTTCACGGGGGATCCAAGGTCACTGACCTTCTAGTTTATTATGTTAAGATATATATCTGGACGAGTCTTTGTATAAGGAAGCAGCGCTAGATTTAGTAATATCAATGATTAAACATAATAAAGTGTTTTCAAATATCTTTACTTTGGATGTAATCTATGTTTTTCATATTCTTAATTTCAGACTGTGGTGCTGATACAGAATGCATTTGGAAAAAGAATTTCCGTGAATGGTGCAACCACTTTGATAGCTATCGACGAGAATATAATAACTGGGTTTGCTTGAAGGTACGAGTAATTATGATATGATACAGTTAAATCATTTGATGCCAAATCTCGAAAGTAAAAAAAAGCAATAAAAATTATAACGTTAAATTCTAAAGGACAATATAAATGTGACATGATAAATGAGTGACATCACTAATAAATTTGCCGACCAAGTGTAATCGAAGATACTTGAATCTGAAGCTATTTGTTTCCTCCAAATTTCCCTGCGCTCTCAGGAACGACTTTCATTATGAAACTAAATCATTTGCAAAAGCCCTCGGGAATGACACAGTAAAGAGCAATTCATATAATTGGGCTTCCTCATCTGCTCTTGTTTACTCAGCTGTTCATAGCCACCGATCTGTTTGTCATACTTCTAGCACATTAAGCATAGAGAGAGCGTTGGATTAGATGAATTTATTTTGATGGATTTATACGCATATTTGATTTAGTTTAGCCTATTGTTTTTTAGAAGAAAAAAATGTAAACATTTTGGATTCCATTTACTGTTAATTATTTATTAATAAAACCTAACTTTTACTTTATGACTTACCGCAATCTTCCCTTTATAACACACTAATAGAGTCCATTATTTCAAATTTCAGATTAAAATATTAGGATGCGTATTAC
The DNA here is from genome assembly GCA_001703475.1 of Hydroides elegans. Classification (NCBI taxonomy): domain Eukaryota; kingdom Metazoa; phylum Annelida; class Polychaeta; order Sabellida; family Serpulidae; genus Hydroides; species Hydroides elegans. Next base: position 23,083 of record LQRL01115334.1, read on the forward strand.
ATTGCTTGAAATACAGACAATTAACTAATGATTTATTATGATTTGCCCACAACAGGAGCAATGTCTAAGCGAGCCAAACGGCGAGTGCATGCCCCAGACGGTTCAGGACCAATGCCCGCACTCCCCTTGAGGTCATCTTAACCACAAGCCCTCATCTTGCTCACATCCCACGCACATATCACGACGCATTCTGCAGACTATCCAATGGCACCATCTCTCTAGTGTATGGAATCCCCATGGCGCCACTCCTTGGGGGGAAGCGTTGAACGCATATAGATAAGCCTTTCTGGTTGGTATGGATTAGAAATGAGAAATCGACTATAAGCATGAAAATTGCCAAAAAAAATGAGAGACTGAATATAATTCGTTTCTAATTTATTAAAACAATTATGGTTAGTAGTCAGTGCATGCTGAATGCTGAATCTCAATATCTAAAAAATATGAATATATAATGATGTATGTAGTGTTAAAATGGATTATCTGTATAGCATTTCTAAAACATATTCAAATTTATGGATCTTTAAATCTAAAAGTGTTTGTCGATAGGATTTATTAAAACGAGTCAAAGCAAATTAAAAAAAAAATATTTTAGTAACTTAGCGAACAAAAGAAAAACAAAACTGCATAGTGTCTTCTCAAGATTTTAGTAAATTTAATGTCGAAGTTCAATAAGTATGCGATATTTTATCAATCATATATACATATATATGTACATAAATAGATGCATATGATAATATTAGTTGTTAGTTAGGATGCTAAATACTGTAAAGGCTCACAATTGTCAAAACTTAAAGATATTCTTGGAAACATTTCCACGCTTTTAATATATAATTCTGGCTAATTACTGTGAATAGCATTTTCTAGTATCTTACGCCTCCCATGTACCTGAAGAATTGTTAATAATAGAACATTAAATTCATTTTATATATTTGTTTAATTATTGGAAGAAGTTAAGGTTGAAAAAAAATTGAATTGTATATGCCCGTTTAAGTGCTTGTAAATTAATGCTAATCAATCATCAACATTAGGTTGAGAGACAGATTTAAATGGAAATTCAAATTGACCAAATGTTTTTAACGTCGAGATTTACCGTTGTCTAATACAATAGAATATAGGTAACATGTATATGTAGGGTTCTAAAGAGGGTGTATTCCACATTATTCTTGTTTCCAGCTTATTCGAATGTGCAATATAGCGGTTAGTATAAAGAAACATTTAGTTTTATAGGCGATTTTAAACAAGATTGTAAATTTTGAGTTATATATTTAGTCTTTTGTCATATTGGGGCATTTTTAGGGTTAAATATTCTTTGCTTATTTCAATATTAAGATGTATAAATTTTTAATAGATTGGATTAGTATATACATTTACTTATGTATTTCAATTTATGCAAACGTCATAATATACGTATAGCTATTGCTTCGAAGAAATTCAATGCAATAACCATTTATTCATAATATACGTTTTTAAAAAAAATGATCTGAGCAAAGTTTATTTGTGGGTAATGCCCCCGTCGATCAATCCATCAAGCAAAACATTTCATGATAGCTTGAAATTGATTCATTTTAGTTTTTTAAACAAATTTGAAGTAAAATTGCATTTGATACCTTGAAACCAAAATCGTTTTATAAAACATGTCCATTCTTTGGTCATTGGTATTTTCAAACATAAGTTTTGAATTGTGATACACCGTCGCATAACGTAGCCGGTCATTGACGATATTGATAAGATTTAGAAAAATAACTTGAATTATTTATTGTATTCTGTACATTTTGTTCTAATGTGTTTGCTATAGAAACTTATTTTTCAAGTCTTCCAGATAATAAAGTTCATGTTTGAATGCTATTGAAATAATCAATGTATTGCTCATAATTGTTTTGACGTTTGTTACCAAGTACATGCTTCATGGATTCTTTCCATGATAATGTATGATGTGCGGTATTGATATACGACAGGCTGATTAACGAGAGATAATCTCGCTTGAAAAGTTCTGATGTTTGATATTAAATGTATATGATAGATTATCTTTATAGTCTTCAATATTGTGTATATAATGTATAAAACAAATGTTACAAAAATTATTACTAATGATTTTTTTTCAATAAAAACTCTATTTTTGACTTTTCTTTTTTATTATTTACAATCGTTATGTTACAAATCTATTGCTCACGTTCACCTTAAAGGCACATATAGTGATCAACACATGATTTACAATAAATTGATATCATGTAAACATATTTCCTCTAACAATAGAATAATGTGTATAATATGATCAATACTGAACTTCAACGAATGAGTACTCAAATATTTGTTTGGAATATGGGAGGAATACTGATATATTATCACATGTGTTGCTTTTGATATGCAATGCACTTCAATACTAAATGACACGTGTAGTGCAAACAAAGGAGTATTTTAAAAATTATTTGGCACCATAGATATCTTTGTTTATAAAAATTATCATTTTTAAATACAATCGAACAATATTGAACTGTTTCATAAATAATTCCAACATTACATCTTTAATATTTTCGTATACACATGTTATTACACTAGTCAGACATTCTTTTCACTTTTGAAATATAATATTAATGTACGTGCCCATATGGTCTTTGTTTTCATGTAAGTGAATATTACATATATTGATACACGAACCATATTTTCAAATGTAAACACATATTTCCATTGTCATCAAACGCAAGCTTATGCAGTGAAATATTCAGTTTTTGTAAGATATTTATCACAGGCGCATATCACGTTCGCTTGATGTAGAAGGCTTTGCCCTGACTGTGCAATTCCTTTTCGTATTGTTTGTATTCATTTTCCAGGAGTTGTTTTAAGGCAGCTTGGCGTACCTGTAACAGCCACACGTTATTATACAACATAAGCTAAAAATGAATTGTTAAATTATTTATGCTGACTAAGAGGTCATATGGTCGTATATCAAATTCCAATTCTTATTTTTATTGTAAGAAAAATCTAATCTTTTACTAAATAAAAATGCTAATTCTGACATGTCTCCCATTTTGAGAAATTTCATTTTTAACTATACCATTATTCCAGCTTTTTGAGCCAATCGAATTTCATTTTTGAATTGCCGAGCCTCATTCTTTGCCTTTTGCACTGCAGACACATGTTCTAAAGATTCAACCCAGTTTGACTTGAAGTTTGTATCATCTTCCCTGAAAAATAAGATATTGAAAATAAAAGTAAATAATTTTTTCTCAGAGCACGATAAAATGCCTAAAGCTTAACTTAATTTGCAAAGGTGATGCATGATATCTCATTTAAGAAATTATATGGCACTGTAAATAAATGACAACGATGTATGACTTAATTGAATTATCAATTCAGCCTCTAAACTTTGAACACATCGAAAAATACTGATGCAGTGCTTAAAAGCGCTCTTTCAAAATATTTAAGACACAAAGGACAATCAAAACTTACAATTTGGCATCACGTTCCCTCATGGCCATCATCTCATCCGTCTGTAAATAAATAATGCATGAATATGAATAGTTCACATAATCTCGAGCTTGAACAATGCATTTAAGTATTTCAAAGAAATGAACATTTTTAAAGCTGGCGATTTCAGGTTAACATTCCCATCTCAAGGGAGTCAATATGAGAGGAGCTAAAATAGTTTTTTTGAATAAGACAAGTGTTGGTGTTTGTCAGTCGTACATATAAAGAAGAGCACCCCACGAGGTGTTCTTCAAAAAAGGTGTTCCTTTTCAAATTTCATCTAGCTACAAACTTTCAAAAATGGCCTTCTAGCTACAAGAATTTAAGGAACACCTTTTTAGATTTTTCTCGATTTTTATCAATTCTTTCGTCAATATAGGGTTTAATTTGATTCACAAAGATATATCTAGGCTAAATAAACTTAAGTACAACTAAAAATTGGTCATATATACAAGTATTGCTATTTTCAATTTTCATAAAAGGTGTTCCTCTTATGATTCTAGCCAGCTAGATGAGCGCAGTGAGCTCAGCTAGCTACAAAAATAGGTACACCTTTTTGTAAAATATTTTTCTTAACGTGATTCCTTATTGCGTATTTCAATGTCACAAGTGATTTTATGCTCAAATAAACACTTTTTTAAAATTTGGTCGTGGAGTGCCCTTCATATAAAGCTTGCATTCGTGAGCAGTATTTATTACTCGTAGGTATCATTATGTGTTCTTCAATAAAAGAACCGGTCCTTCAAGTTTAAAAAGACTATCGAGTGAAAGCCTACTATTAAAAAAAAACGACATATACCAAGTGAGTACAATATAGGCTTATAAAACCCTTAATGAAAAAAATGGGTTAAATTTTTAGCAAAACAAGACAATTCCAAATTGTTTACTCGAATTTGTAAATCTTTTAGGTGGAAATGATCATTGTTTTATTCACTAAATGATTGATAACTGTCATTATATGGTATATATTAATTTTTAACACTTTTGGTTTTAGTCAAAATATATGTTTCCAGAAACACATTTTGTATTTTTTCATTTGGTTGGAATCGGTTCTATTTAACACTTTTTCAACACCTGAACAAAACTAATTATAGTTGAATAAATGTTATTGGAATTAAAATATGTCATTCTATTTTTCAAAAATTTGACAGCTTTGGCTTTGCCCAAAATCGAAAAAAAAGAGGAGTCCATTGGTGGCGATAATAGGAGAAATGTGCGTACCCGAATCCTTTCTTGTTGTCTGGCCAATGCAGATTGCAATCCAGTATTCTTTGTAATTGCTTCATATCTATAAGAAGTTGATAGACTCATATTGGCGATATGCAGACAAATTATATTAATATTATAAAAAAATATTAAAAGTGTTTACAAGAAACCATAACAACTAGAGTGAGTGTTATCCGCGAATAAACTTGGTATTTTGCTGTTTCGATACAAGACATGGAACGGCATTTTTTCTCTTCTTCTTTCAATACCGAAATACTGATGTTTTATTCACTATATATTGCATATTGAAATACAAAAGTATACCTGTTAAACTTAAACATGTTATGTGCGTTTAGTGCTCATAGAAATGTTAAATGTTTCATTGGAATTTACTGGACACCTGACCGTATACTTGGAATCTTGAATATTATGGACACCAAAAACAAAATTGATAGCCAGATTAAATATGAACATGCACATCACATTTACACAGGAATCATGTGAATGTTTTATTTACCTAAAAGTCCATTGCATTATATATAGAATAATAACCGAAGGGTCCTAATCAAAATGGTTATTGGCCCGAGGGATAGGGAAAAGTAATGCCCAATCCCGAAGGGCGCGGGCATTACTATTTCCTATCCCGAGGGCCAATAACCATTTTGATTAGGGTCCTGAGGTTTTTGTTCCTTTTATTGCATGGATACCCGCATTTTTCGGACACTTTTTCGTGTTTGTAGCGTGAACTACATTTGCGTAACGTTTGCGTAACTTTACATAACGTTGTGTAAAACGGCTATTTTCGAAACAATCTCCCTACCTTTTCGTATAATGTTTTCGAAACTGGTCTGTCAGTTTATGTAGATATAAGAATACGTCCGAAGTCACTTGACGTTATTCAAAAGAGTTTTTGGGCATATTCTTTCAATTTGGTCGTATATTGTTATAGACACTTTTGATTTCTTCGCTCCTTTGGATGTATTATATTCACAATTTCCATGTCGTTAATCAATCCATACATCTGCTTTAAACTTGGCATTTCGTCGATTCTATCCATCAATGCTTCATCAATATTAACTTAATTTTTCACATCATCATTTTTATGCTTATATTTTATCACAAATCCTGAAGTTTTATTTCTTTTATGTTAAATATCAAACATATTTCAGTCCCTTTTCAAATGCTGTTCCAATTCCAGGTTGGGAACATGCTTATACTTTTAATAGCGTTCGGTTTATTAACTTTATATGTTAAAATACAAATATACAAATATATAAACTTATTTATTCTATTTTCATAAACAAGTGTGTTATCCGTTGACATTCTTTTCAGTAACTGCAGTAAACAAAATTTCATTACGTAGAATTTGAATGTTGACGTCACAATTACAATACTAGGTCAAGTTCACCGAGTACTGAGTGGCCGAGCGTGTGTGTCCTACAACCAAGACAGTTATCATAACTTACTTGTAAATATGCTAATAGAGTAGAGAATGTGCCCATATGCAACAGGCGCCAAAGCGGCACCTTTGCGGCCGGGGTTCAATTCATAACAGGAACAATTTTATCTTATTGAAATGAAATAGCCATCTTTATATTTTTAAAACAAAAACTATACAATTACTACGCACCCGGAAATTATCACAAAAGATAATGGCCGGGTGGTTATGCCCTGTAAAAAGCTTCAACCATACAATAAAACCCTGTTAAACTCGGAATACTTGTTTAGCAATGTGTGTTCGGGAACTGTATTTTTGACACCAAAAACAAACATGAGAGTCAGATTGTATATAAACATACACAAAATATTCACACCAAAATCATGTCAATGCTTTATTTAACCAAAAGTCCATTGCATTATAACCGTATAAAATTCTAAATACTTAAGTAACGTGTGTTTAGGAAGTGTGTCAGTATAAGAATATCACACCAAATGATCTAAATACGAAGAGTCAATATCTGTATGAATAATTCATTCATTCAATGATTTCACCTTTATTTCATTATTCATACAATTCATATGAGATAATGAGAACAAGCAGTCGTAGACGGCAAAGCCCCCAACCTCCCACCCTAATTTTCCGTTCCGTTCACTATCCCTTTTTCGATTTCCATGTTCATATCCCTATATTTCTTAACTTCCTTCCATTTTTTTCTCATTTTTCATTGGTTATTTTTTCATTAGTTTTTTTATTATTCATTTTGGCCTTAAAAAACAGATTTTTATTCATGAAATTCTTTTAATTTATATGTCTTTAGTAGAACATCTAAATCTTTATATTAATCACAAACAAAGTTTATGCAAGATACAGAATAATTGAATGGTATATATTCCCGTCTATTTATTGATGAAAACAAATATTATTAACTGTTTCGAATTAACACAAAATATATGATTTTCACAGCCGTATTGTGACGCAATAATTTCATTGTTATGCAACTTCAACAATGGAATAACTGAGTCACAAGAAAAAATGTTCCTAGTCACCGTTGCGAAACATAATTGTTACACCTTGATTGTTTGCGTCATATTTCCTCAAAAAAGTTGAAAATTTTAAACTTTTAAGTCAGATTTCCAGACTTATCATTAATTGAATAAAAAATTGAATAGGTCGGGCATCTACCTTATAACTTTTCACACATTCCTTCCCACTGATGTTTATAGCTACATGCTACCGTTTTAGTGCTAGGCCTTGACGAAACTTTTTTTGGTCACTTTTTGGGTTTAAAAAATCAACCTTTTTTTGGTCACTTTTTGGGTCTAAAAAATCAACCCGTTTTAATAGCCCCCTCCGGGCCCCTAGGCCCCGGTTGGGGCTAAAAATGTAACTTATACTAATATATTGCATGTCTGGTACGTTTTATATAGTAATAAATAGTGGTTATAAATGTAATAACACACTGTCATTGCTGTCTGCAGTTTGTTTTCTTCTACGTAACTGACATTGTTTGGTCTAGAAAAACTTTTCTTTTTGAGTTTTCAACCTATTACTAAGCAACGATAATGTGCTTCTTGATGTAAACAACAAACGCGGGATAATCTCTCGGTCAAAATCTCGCGGTCAAAACTTTCATAAAATATTAACAGACGTGCCTATGTATGGATCCGAATATACAAAAAGGTCAACCGTAACAAAACGATTGAACTCTAGAACGTTGACATTATGCTATTCGCAATCACGTGTTTTGCGATAAACAATATAAAGGTCTACTTTATAGAGAGTATACTGACATATATTTGTAAATAACATCGTATGAATCTAAAAATAGTATAACCGATAAAATCGTTTTAAGAGATACGCAAAATGGGTTCAAGAGTTACAGCGATCAAAATGTAGGAATTTAACATACACAATATGATGGTTAAAAACTCTGATATGTGTTTGCAAACTTCAAGTTTATTTTTATGGACATGACAAGCAAATATCTACTGTTGGCATTGAATTCACCTATAAACATTTTAGAATTGGCTTACGTTGTTCTCTAATTTGCAATTAAACGAGTGGAAATCAAACGAGACCTGCGATATATAAGACACTTTCTTGCCCCTTTGATAAAAACAATCTCGGCCACTCTCACGATAATTTCTATATCGGCCCAGAAGTGTTAGTTATCATGTATATAGTAGTAAGTTCTCACACATCTGTTAGTGACAGAAATGGATATATCGGGAGAACACAAAGGGTCACTCAAAGTTATTCGTGCTATATATAACAATAATGAAACATCATGTACTTTGAAATTGATTTGTTCAACGAGCTGCACATAAAATCAAAGGTTCAGACTAGAAATACCCTTATGACACAATGACCTTGAGATGAATGTTCTTATCATATAGATTCATACCGACATGATATATCTGCAAACGAAAGACTATCTCAATGTTCTGACACTGAAACGTCCCATGCTAAGTGAGGTCAATAGTTAGTATTGTTGCTTTTTATGTGATTAGAAAGTAATAGCATGAGCAGTTTGTGATGGAATAAATAATTTAAAATAACAAAATATAGTGTCAAAATTTTGCTTCTTGCACAAAATGATATGTAATAAATCGATGGTGAAATCTTATTCATATGTATTATTTTTCAAACAATGTATAAATCCATGCATTTCTCAATATTTTTGTATGAAATTAAGGCTATCTAGTTTTCAAATGTTTATTTTATTTCAAAGAAGGAATCATATGAACAATGAATCACAAATTTGCAATAAGATGTACTTTACATTTACGTTTGAGCATATCTGCTGCACATTGAAAGTTTCAAATCCTTGAGCATGAACACGACGTTAAAACTTAGAGTTCGTTTCTTTATCTTAGGATTGAAGGATTCGTTATTCAAAACTTAAATTTGTTATTTATTTTCAGCTATAATGAAAGAAATAAATAAATGTTGCTATTCGATTGAAATATTATTGGAATTTTCAGGTTGGATTATGACGTTATTAATCACGTTTGCGGTCATTGCTGTGGTTACAAAAACCGTAGGAAAATAATTATTATATTTGTAAGGGTATCATTTATTATATCATCTTTTCGAGAACTCCTTTTGATAACGAAATGATGACAAAGCAGATTTTACGGAAATCTTTGTGAAATCGAATTTCTATGTTATTGGCAGAATAAATAGAACAACGACACCAGCTGGGGCAATCGATCACGCCACCAACGCACTTGGTGCTAAAGCTGAAATACGACATCACATGCTCGCAAGTTTTTAGATTCCATTTTAGTGAGGGATAGATCATGTGAAATGCGCAGCTAGGATATCTCTCGCGGAGAGGTCTTGGGTGAAATTTCAAGCCCCACGGTTTTCCGCCACCACGAAGAACAGACAGTCGACGGGATGTAGATTACGGTCTGCAGTGACATATCTGATCCTATGCTGCGATCCTATACTGTGAGAGACTGGAGAGTACCAGATGAAGCATTTCCCGGGATTTTGAAAGCATCAAGAAAGTTCTGCTACATCTCATCTTTTCAGTAACGCCAGGCAGCTTTTCGCAGGACGGTGTTCCTATGATTGTATGTTAGGCTGTTTTGTTAGAATCAAAGGTTCCATGTTATTGCTAAAGCAAAAGTAACAAGCCATCGTAGAGGGCAAAGCCCCCGACCTCCCATCCCCACTCCCCGTATCATTTCCTGTTCTATCTTTTTTCAATCTTTTTTTAAATTTCCTCTGTTACTATCTCTCTATCTTGTTTCTCTAATTTTTCATTGATTCCTCAAATATATAACTATTCGATTTGCATATGAACACCAAGTCGATTTTAAGTGATTCTGATATTCTGAATATTTCAATATTTTCATTTAGCTACAAAAAATGCAATAAGTAGAATAATTAGAATATTCATTCTCGTATATTAACGGTTTCATGTTTATAACAAACTGTCGGAAATTAGCATAACATATATATTTTTCTTGGTGAAGAAAAAAACGATTATCATGCACTAAATCCACTTGTGACGCAATAATTCAATTGTTATGCAACCTGAACAATGGATTATTTGCGTCACAAGCATACTTTTCCTAGTTATTGTTGCGAAGCATAATTGTTACACCTCAATTGTTTGCGTCATATTTCCCCAAAAAAGTTGAAAATTTTAAACTTTAAACCCAAATTCCCAACTTATCATTTATTGAATCAACAAATAAAAAAGGTCGGGCATCTACCTTATAAGTTTTCACAAATTCCTTCCCACTGATGTTTATGGCTACATGCTACCGTTTTAGTGCTAGGCCTTGAAGAAACTTTTTTGTCGATTTTAGGGTCTGAAAAAAATCAACCCGTTTTAATAGCCTCCTCCGAGCCCCTAGGCCCCGGTAGGGGGCTAACAACTGTTCGACAAGACACCATTACTCCACCAGAGCTTTCAGCTACGGTGTTCGATCATCGTTGCAAAGCATATCTGGCACTAGATATATTACGACGAAATTACTAATATTGCGCTATGCTACATATCGAATGACGTGCGACGGTTTATGGAATTTTGCAGAATATGATTGACACATAACTTACACACTGGTGACAAGAAGATACCGCAGTGGATTCCGCCGAAATTACCTCTTGTGGTCAAGCTATGCAATTGTTCACAAATTCAAAAGATGCCTTTAAAGTCCATAGACAGAGTAGAAGCAGCCTAGTAATTTTAAATTGACTTGAAATATTTTTATTATCACGATAAGTTGGTTAAGTTTGAAGCAATATGACGTGCTGATTACCAGTTGGAGCAGCCGTGCGGCTCAATTAAAACAACAAATGCACTTATGATAATGTTTTTTTTTTCACAAACGCCCTAAACGTACCGCGAAGGCGTCGTGGACCTATACGATACAAACGTTCTGACCACGTCGTTAACTTTGTTGGAGATAACCTGGAGTTTAGCTGTGAACTCAAACGCATGAACCAGGGCAGAGAGGCAGAATTTCTGGGCAGTAATGAATGGGACTTCAACAGCATCATTTTCAAGTTCCTTGTCACCAAATATGAACCGAGTCATAAATGAAAACAGATCAGACCCAAGGAGTTGCAAAAACACCACATGATACAGATCACATATCTATGTCACTTGTCTTTGACACTATAAAAAAACTGACAAATTGAAAACCTTAAAGAAGTGCTTAATAATGATGAAATCAAATAATTAGAATTACTATGTTTACCTCGAAAAACAACTAGAAATATCTTTTATACAAACATATTAGTTCGCGATGGTGTATCTGAATAAGTTTTTCTCGCGCTTTGAATCTAACAATAAAGAAAAACTGAAATGCCTATTTTTAGTACTTGTAAGTTTTTGATTGATGTATGGCTTTATTCCTTTTAGTTCTTCAGTTGTGTTTTTATGCATTCTATGAAAGACATCAAACGACACATTTTGTTTAAAGTGTTAGAAATAGCCTTAAACAACTCTACAAATACGAATAGCAGCAAAACAACCCTTTCCAACATTAAACTATTTTTCAAAAGGGTGTTTATACTTTTCCCAAGTCGGCTGAGCTGTCCTTCCTCTTCTAGTCAGATTTCAACTGAAAGGAACAACTTTACTAAAACTCAAATGTTGTATATAACTAAATTACCTAATTTTCTAAATGGATAGCAGTTGCAAGCAAACGTTATCAATTTCAAAACAATTATTTTCATTAATTATGACGAAAATAAATAAAACATCTTTATTCAATTTTCAAGCTTCTCAACATTTCCAAGTCAGCTTGGATCAGCTCTTGCTTTTCATAAGACGTAAATAGCAAAAAATAGACGTAAACAACTCTCTAACACCACTTTCTTCAAACTTAAATCTATATTTGCTAACAATTACGTGAGCGAAGAAACAAAACTACGAATTTTTAACGCGTTACTATCGAGTGTGTCCCTATATAATTGTGAATTATGGACCCTAACCAGCACGTAAAAGAAGAAAATAGACGCTTTCCGAAGGCAGTTCCTTCGCAGAGTCCTAAACATACGTTGGGACCCTAATAACAACTGGATAACGAACGAACAACTATATGAAATAACTGGTCAAAAACCATGGTCAAAGACCATAGCGACTAGGTGTCCTAGAGTGTTTGGTCATATATGTACAGGGGCACCCAACGAACCAAAATTGTATGTTAATCTAAAACGTTTAGAAATATTCCGACACGCATGCCTAATCTAAGAAAATTCTAATATAACTTCCCGTAAGGCCGGAATATCTGTTCATATTTTGCTAGCTAGCAGATCATAAAATGCAACATTTGTCCTACATTTTTATCGGTTCTTGTGAGTTTTTAGCTAGGAAATCAGGGCAGATCTGATATTTTCAAATTTTTTAATTCATGTCATGCTTAGATTTAGTAATAAAATACAATAATATGATTTTAACACAATTTCTTGGCTGATTGCTTCAGATAAAACTCATATTGGTTTAATCGGAAACATAACTTTTTTTTTGGTTTTGACTTGGAAACCGAAATGTCATATCTATTCACATGATCTGTTCTTTTTTTCTAGCCAGATGGGGTAGCCATAAGAACAGATATTTGGCAGAACAGATCGTTGGGTGCCCTTGATGTAGACTACCGAATTCAGCGCCAGCTAAAATAAAAACACTCTACGAGGGCTTAAGACCATCGAAAAAGCCAGTAGGAGGTCAGCTACTAACTCTGCTAAAACTGATTAAAAAACAACCACCCAAGTGCATGGATATAAAGCCCTACCAAATAATCAAATGTCAGTCGGTTTTTTTGAACATTGCAAACAAATTTAGATATATATGCAATTATGTTTTTCAAAAATGGATTAAGAATGCCAACTGCTAATATACAAAAATGGTTCCCCAATGATTGCAAATTGCGAAATATGAGTTACGGGGGAAATAATTGGGTCTTTTCCACGGAAAAGTTTTTTTGCAGTCCACACGTCCAACAGAAAAAAACTAGACCTCTCATAATAAAACAGGGCATTCCTTTCTGAGAATTTAAGACAAGGTGCGAAAACTCTAAAGCCTTATTGTATACCAATAAAAGAAGGCGTCCATGTAAAAGAAGGAAGAGAAGCAAAAACATGTTTTTGCAGAAAAAAAATGAGTGGCAATATGCATTCATATCCATTCCTTCAAAATGTATTCGATCTTCATTGTATGATATTGTGTGAACGTGCATATATTCTATAAAAAAATGCCCTGGTCCCTTCATTTATAAAAAAATGTCGAGTTTTGACAAAATAGGTTTGCACACATTCCGTCATATAATATGACATTCCACGTGGAATAGTTGAAACGCAGTTGAAACGACGTTGTTTCTAACATGTAACGGGATCGTGTTTATATTGTTTTTTATTATGATGTTATGTTGAATATGACTTGATTTGATTTATTTTTATTTATTTTGAGGGTGTAGCTTAGATGTTGTTAAGTGTAATCGAAATACAAAATTATTTAAAGTTCAAAGCCAGAGAAAACTCTAAGTCGAAAATGTCTTTATTAGCCTAAACATAAAAAGTTAAAAGTACTTACTC
>LQRL01115354.1:13838-36996 GCA_001703475.1 Hydroides elegans
GTGGTGATGGTAAGCCTAAAGATGTTGACTTTTTGCTGGAAACAAAACAGCGATTTGAATTCTATTTTAGAACATGGAATATCATTGCAAGGACGTTCTTGACACAGTGTATAATATGCGATGTACCGGCTCGCAGCCTCATCAAAAACACGAAACTATATTCTGGATATTAAAGATGCGATAAATGCGACCAAGCTATGTGGATCGTTAAGTTGTCGTTCCGGAGTATAGAGATTTAACTTAACGAACAGTCATATCCTTTAGGCAACAAATAAACAACCACCACTACGCCGTGTCCCCTTTCTGTGATTTACCGATATATAAGATCTATAATTTCCCCGTTGATTACAAACATCAATCGCGTCTTTGCATTATAAAACGTCTGCTTGTCACGTGGATAAGAGGTCCTAGACAGAATAGATTATCTGCTCAACAAAAGGTTAAGACGAATTTGACTATTGGAAAGCTACTGAATTCAGACAATTTCTTTTATATACGTGTCTTTTATATACAGCTTCGTGAGAGAAAACTGGCCGCTTTCTCTACTCTTCATGCGATACAGGACAAATCTAGAGGGCAGTCGCATCCTGAATGCGAGGAGCTGATCAAGAAAAAAATTAAGACCGACTACAACACCGAAAGAAGTTACAGAAGGAAAGGCGTTGCAGTACACTTTAGTACCTTCGTTTACATCTTTATATCAAATAGTGCATTCGTTTACATCTTTATATTAAATGCTAGTTTTAGGCCTCTTAGTTTTATCACATATACATCTTGTGCCTTCCTTCTTTTTATACAAGTTAATCATAATAGTTATTAATTTCTTTACAACTTTACGGAATGAACTTTTCTCATGGTTTTCTTTCAGTATTTTACGTCAGTATTTCCTATCAGTTTTATATATCCTAATGATAGTTACAGCTAATAATTAAGTTGTAATTATATTTTTATATTAAGTATGTAATTACAGATCTTTACAGATTAAAATATTAGCATTTTTTACGAAATGAACTTATTATGGTTTTTTTACATGTACATTCTTTGAGTGGTGAGCAGTGCAGTGGTGATAGATATCACACTGAGGTGATTCTTTCACACTGAATCAAAAACCCAAAAACGCCGTTTTAAGGACCAGCAACTATAAATATATCACAATACATAGCTTACTTGTATGCTTGTATGAATGGAAGAAATGAATGTTTTGCATTAATAAAACGTTAAAAAGATAGGCATTTTTTTTCCAAAGATACCAATTTTTTTTTGTATATCGAATGACTATTAAGTGTATGATAGCCCATAGAAGTAAGCTTTAAATTCGAAAAGTACCATGAATGATTGCATGATCATTTCTACTTAAACGATTGTTAAATGACTGCCAAGTATTTAATCCTTAAACTACATGCCATACCCATACCAATGATACAATTTTTATGCATACTGGGTGACTATTAAGTGAATGGAAAGCTTTAGAGGTTGGCTTCGAATTGCTAATATACCCTATATTAGTTCATGTATATTTCGACCAAAACTGTTTTTAAATGAATGCACTATATTTTATCCTTAAACTACATGCCACATCCATACCAATGCTACAATTTTTATGCATATCGGGTGACTTTATGTGAATGGGAAACTTTAGAAGCTGGCTTCTAATTGCTAATATACCCTATATTTGTGCATGTATATTTCTACCAAACATATTTTCAAACGAATGCAATATATTTTATCCTTAAACTACATGCCAAACCCATTCCAATGATACCATTTTCATGCATATTGGGTGACTATTAGGTGAATGGGAAACTTTAGAATTTGGCTTCGAATTGCTAAAACACCCTATATTAGTGCATGTTGGGTCGGGGGATTAGGGCCATCACGCGTTTTTGTGTATATATAGCAGGCGTTTTACAAGTAACTTCAGACGTCTCTGAAGACTCAACATCTACAATGGAGTGGATATATATATATGCACCAATACAGTTATCTCGTCAAGAAGATTGGGTTTTTGCAGCCATCAGGACCGCATCTTGAAGTCGTCGGGCGCCGAAAATTCATTCTCGACCTCAGTCAGAAGGAAAAAGATGCCTGGCCACACCCGTGATTATCAAAGAAGACGACCTACTCATGAACCTGAGGTGCCACATCGAGAAGGGAGATTGGTTTCATACGTACATGGCCCACAGCTTCCTGTGGATTCCAGCGGAAAATGATTTTATTGCTGAAATATCCCTGGTGGTCTGCGTTTAACAGGATTTAACGGCGTGCATCTTGCTCTATGTGCTGCGCAAGACTTGGAGAAGATCCTGCGTTAAGCAAGGTGTGTCCTCGTCAGCTGTGCTCTACATGTGCAGTGATGACCACCGAAAATGCCGCCGAAAATGACAACAGTCAGATGCCCGGAATGCTTCAGCCATACAAGCTACATTTTGCCGAACGGCGAATAGTGCACAGATGACAGAAGCCATAGCCATGTTATTTAACAGTAGCATCGCGAACTAAAACCAGAACGGCCCTTCTATTTATTTTAGCGATAAGTGAGTGCATGTGTGAATGAATGGATGAAAAAGGTTTCTAAGTGCGCTTTCTTTAAAATTCTTATCTCTTTTCACAATAACATATTCCGGTATTCATCACATGAAAGCCTCTTTTTATTTCTTTCCAATGCGCCTATTCTCAACTACGTACCACGTAAATGTTTTTTTTTTTGGTTTTGTTACGTCACAAAACGTTTTTACGACCCAGAAATGCCGGGATTTTATGATATTATTATAGTAATTTTTCATGAATATTACATCAAAATATAATAACTTTATAATGTCAAATCTAAAATATCTTTTATTCAGTGTTTGGCAATAATATAAAGGCAAGAAGGAAACACCAAGGCGAAGAATGGAAAACAATATTACAGGACCCAGAAAAGCTAAAACAAGTATAATATGAAGAATGAAAATATTTTGCTTCCAAGGAGGTTGCTTTGTTGTATAATAAATTATACAAATAAGAATAACGTCTTATTGTTTTGCATTTTATAAAAACATTCAGGTTAAAATGACTATCTATAATGATGTTTATATAAATCAAGTACACGAATTGTACGAAAAAAAAGCTAGATCAGCACAACAATAGAATGAAGGCAGGCAGTTAAGGTGGACGAGAATGCCGAGGTATTTATGGGACATCAAAACAACATTCAAAAGAACAATCATCATAGAACATATCTATAAAATATGGACAAATCACAACATCATTTGTATTAATTCAATTTTTAATCATCTGAATTTCGTTCAAGTTAGCTTTTGAACGAATGCATTTGGGGCTTTGGTGTCAAGGGTTATTGCGAAAATGCTTATAGCGCGAGACTTACAGATATTATCTATTAAAAATTAAAAAAAATAATAAAAAATAATGATTTATCTCAAATATTTAGTATAGGAACATTCAAACCAGGGTCTACTTGGTATTGTGAATTCTGCCCAGGTTGGTTTTGGTAAGTTAGGGAGCCACGAGCAACACCAGCCCATTACACACAGCTAAGAAGGAGTCCCAGAGTTTAAAGGCACGCGCCTTTATTGAAACACTTAAATCTTTGTCAGAAGATGAAGGGAGAGTAATGTTCAGCTGTATGAAATTGTAAATTTATAATGTACTTTTAAATAGACAAATTAACGAAATTAGGTGATGCACTTATCAACTATTTTAACACTATTTGTTTAGGGTTAAGACTATCATAAATCACAAAAAGAATCGCGTTGCAATGTTTACATAATATACAAATTAAGTAACAATGGTATAAATTTAGTTGGAAGTTCTTTGCTACTATCGTTCTGATTTATAGAACATCATCATTGACGCGATTTTATTTTCGGATGCGCTTAGAGAATGGCAGCGCTTGGAGTACGAACTGGATCGTATCCGTGGCATCTTTGCGATGAAATGTCCTGCATGTCCTAGACAAATGCACACCTGTCATGTCGATGGCAATCGCAAAATGTACCGAGACGCGCAATACAAAAGGTGTATCTCTTGGGAATCCATAATTTAAAAAAAAAAGGGAAATAAACGTCATTAAATGTTCCTTCAAAATCCTAATTTTATAAAGTAATTGATTGCCGAAAAGCAAGGATCTAAAGTTATTCTATTCATATTTTGAGTTAGAACGTAATCTGCAATTATCGTCCACGGCTTGTGATTATTGCAGAGACCTTGCTACACAGACTAGCCCTTTCCTGAGAGGAATGCATGCGAAGGCGCATGACTGACCGTGTCAAGTAAAATCAGTTATATTGCTTTGTGTTTTGTTTTAATTTCTTTGTCATATTAGTTGATAGCAGTGATATCAAAAATAAATGTCTATCTGATGAAAAACAAGTCCCCTCGATTCCTACATTTTGATCTTCTGAACAATTCGACGAGTTTTCGCAAATGACAAAATTTTCTATTGATATGTCATTTCAAGGATCTAAAGTTATTTCATTCAAATTTTGTTTTAGAACGTAATCTGTAGTGTTAAGACATTTAAATTACACATCATCGGATTACTTTACGGTAAATTCATACGGTGACTAAGGGTCCTGATGTATACTCAGACAAGTAAGAGCCACATATGAAATTAACATATGTGTTTGGCTTCCCGGGTTCGAATCCCGTGCTTAGCTTTTTTGCGCTTTGTCTAGTTTGTGAGAGCTTTGGCACACCTAGATGTGTATATGTGTCTACATATGTCAACAGTTTCAACTAATACTAGCGAGTGAGTTTCGTTAAGAGTTGTTTTTACATTCAAACTTCATAGTGACTTTGAATTGTACAATTTAAAATAGTTTGTAATTGATTTATGTTCTTGTTTTTTTTATGATTTGTCTCATAAGCGTTTTCAGGATACTATAGCCTTGACCAATATGAATGGTACATAAATATATTTTGATGCCCAGTCTTTCATATTTTTTTTCTGGATAAACCCTTTACAATTGCAACATTTAAATATAACTAGGATTCGAAGCATTAATTATACAAATTATACTCTTAAACAAATTTGAACCTTTTCAACATTTCGCTAGAGCAACTCACTGACCTAAACATGCAGTTCTTGCAAGAGTTGCCAACATCAACATTAGCATCGGAGGCCAAAAATGGAGTGTCTGAGGGTAGCATGTCTGGATCGACCAATGCATCAGCCAGAGGTTTTTAGCACTTATCTCGTTCAAAAATACATAATTGTGTAGCTACATAAAAAAAAAACAATTTATATATTTTGATGACTGTTATCTTATATAAAATGAAATGATGACCATTATCTTAATATAATGATAAGATTTAAAATATAATATAATTTCTTTTTTTTTTTAAACTAGGGATTTCTCAACTAAAGCTCGTTTTAAATAATGTTAATGGATATATTTATTCGGTGTTTATTAATGAATACAAATGATGTAATATTCTCGCACATAATTTACATATTCCTTAAAATGCTAATTGCAAACGGAAAGGGCCACACAGGAACAAATAAGGGTACTTATTCTGAATATTTCAAATTGAACTTACGTGTGTCTGTTCTTTGCGTTTCATAGCTAATCGTGAATGAATTCACTTAGTACAATACTTGTTATTTAGAGGGTAAAACTGCAGAATTAAAAGTGTTGATTAACATTTGTTTCTTTCAATTTATCATTTTCACTCGTTTAAAACCACCTTGTGAGGTTCAAAAGGTTGTTTTGTATATAAAAAAAATGCATTTGTTCTTTATGCAAAACCACAACACGTCTATGAAAGAGCCGGCCATGATTGTTGTTTCATCGGAAATATGAGACTTCGAATTTATTAACAAGCACAAACTAAAGGTGCGTCTTTGATACGTAGAGTATCATTCAAGATGACTTCGTTTACTTAAAAAAAATAAACTTTAAACAAATAACTCACAAATCATATTATAACTTTTATGATAGTCTAGTGAACATAACATTTATAAAAAGACATCAAAATTCAACATAAGTTAAAACAGAAACATTTGTATATATTTTATTTTGAATAGATTCAAAAACTGTTTCATGGCAGTCCAGCAGTATTGCGTGTAATCAGCAACCACATGGCCCACAGGTCAATTCAATATACAACGAAATGACAGCGATGCCATTCACGTCAAACATAGAGCCACCAGCGACAAACGCCGTGTGTCCGTTATGTGGAACTATATTTGCAAGTATGAGGGAGATGAGAGAACACCTCGCCTGCTTCAAATGCACCGAAGACAGCCTTCTCATCAAAAAAGTGATTTACCTGACATGCATTGCATCAATGCAATGTCAGTTGAGACATATTTTCTGTTGCACATTCCTATGGCGAAGAGAACTCCAGGCCGAACGAAGAAGACAGCCGAGATGAAGTTTTAACTTCACTTCACCCTAAACCAAACGGCCCTTTTCAGGGCTACAAATATTGAGATAGATATTTACATCTGCGATGAAAATGTGTGAATGAATTTTATGAGTTTTATTGTGTGAGTTTTGAAAAAAAAAATCAGTGCGGTCATTATTTTATGTGTGAATGAGAAAATAAAATTGTCTGGATGCGATTTGAGCCGTTAAATTGATAAAAATATACATGTACTTTTAGGCGTACATGTAGGTTTTTTGGCAAAAAATCAACACCCTGCTCTTGAACCGGGGACCATTTCATTCTCAAGCGGATGCTTTAACCATTTCTCTAATCCTGCTTTATGTCTATAAATCTCCTAATTTACTTTATATTCCTTTTTCCAATATTTGTATATTAAAAAAATGTACTTGAATTCCACACCCATACATCGCAGACATCCACCATTCCAAAAGCGCCACAACACAGCTACCAGTCATATACATCTACCCTTCTAACAGCGCCACAACACAGCTACCAGTCATCTACATCTACCCTACCAACAGCACCACGACACAGCTACCACTCATCTACATCTACCATTCCAACAGCGCCACAATACAGGTACCCTCTCTTTGGCTCAAGTTCTTAGCCATACTCCAGAATACCCACCAACTATATCTTCTCATCCAACAACTATCTCATTCCTCACAAGTTCTCTCATCCATCACTCCAGCCACAAAAAAAAAAAAAACAAACTCAAACATCAAACCACCATTCAAGCTGCCAGAAGACCTCGAAGACCAGAGACGTCAATCCACAGTGCTCTATCTGGAAATATTAGACGATGAGCCAGCCATCAAAGAGCATCTGGCGACATACAGCTGCCCAGGGGCCAATGAGAAAAGACACGCCGCCTAACCGATATGCGGTGCATCCATGGGTACAGACCTCAAGACAATTTGCCAGCACTGGCACAGCCACTTTTTGATACCAGCAAAGAGGGGGCGACCGAAGGGGGCGACAAACCGTCAGCAGAAGCAACTAGTTTTGCTAAACTAAAACCAAAAGGCTCTTTTCAGAGCCACCCAATATTACGTACATCTACGAACTTGATTGCTTGTATGAATGTATGTGAATGGCTTACCTGCATGTTGCATGAAGAATATTTACTCATAAAACATAACATGTACTTCGAATAAAAACTTTTTTTTCAATTTACTTTAAACTATTAAAATCATGTTCATTTATTGCATACCGATCAGCTGTTTTTGTTACAGAATTTTTGATGTTACCTTTTTATGTCATAATGCCTTGCTTTATAAATTCTCAAATTATTCATGTTTATATAGAGATTGACAAATGCAATAACGATGAGTACTTGCGGTAAAAATATCTTACCACGTCATATACTGAGTAAAAGACAACACGCCCATAAAAAGCTATAGAAGTGGAAAATGATTCGTCATATATTACAATTATCTGATTTAGAAAAACCAATGTTTCATATCTATGTATATTTATATATCCTTTCGTGAAAATTATCGTCAAATGGATACAAAATGGATGGCGAAGTTGAACAAATGCCGCTTTTTAGAAAAAAAACTAGAAAAAAGGATTTAAATTCATCCCATTTTAAGACGGGATAAGGAATTTACGTAGTTATTTTACTATGAACATTCATTCTTATCAAATTAGCATAGATATTGCTTTAAATGGGTTAAAGGGGATAAAGTTTTATCTGTGTAAAATAATGTTGCATTAATATTGAGCTTGGTTGCATTATTCCTTTTTTGGTATATGGTAAAATCAAGAAAATATTACAATGTTCTTTGAATTAACATATTTATTGCATCAAACCTGCCTTAAAAATTCAAATAAGTTTGACTAGTACAGTAGGTTTCACATTGGTATGATGGTGGACTATCCAAAAGCATCCCGCATGTCAGGTTTCTGTGTGCCAGATTTAGCCTTCTCCTAAGCCTCCGTTCCGTCGAATAAGCAAGTTTAGTGCACATGGACCAAACGTGATAACAAGACTGTCCAAGGACAATGTGCCACATCTTGCTAAACTTAAGAGATGAAAAATCAACTCTAACGCAATAATTCATACGGATAATATCAGGCTTAAAATGGACGATGGTGACTTGAGGGATTCACATTAGAAGGGAAGCGTTCGACATTTTGGCATTCAGCATACGGCCAAATGATTAATTTATTCGTCGTGGATTACTTTGCGACTACATGGAGCTACTGCTAACATTAACACATTGCGGGTCGTAAAAAAAACTTCACACATCAATCAATTTGAGCCTAACATCGAGTTTCGAGGCACATTGGTTATCAGATATCGCCTGAAATGTTACAAATCGGCGACCGGAACTTGATCTCGAGATATCGCATGAACAGTAAAAATCTATTTTGTGGCATGCACGACCAGAAGTTGATCAAAAAAGGTCGAATAACATATACAGATCCAGAGCTCTCATAAGAGGCCAACATTGAGTCTATATGCCAATCTGTTATCGAGTCATGGTGTTTACAAAAGAACGGATGGGCAGACACTCCAAACCTATAGCCCCCAACCGATAGGTTGGGGCATAAAAAAAAGCTTAATGTAATACACACAATTTTTTTGCTATCGGATATTGTTCTAGAACAACTAATTTAGCGAAAAATATTCTTATATATCTAAACTGACGTATGTCATACCGATTTTGAAAAAGAATGTAAGAATTCATGTAAAATATCTAAATACAAAGCGAAAGAAATATAATTATATATACATGTATTTGATGATCGCAAAATAATGGTGTGTAAAATTTGGACACATAAAAAAAACACAGCAGAACAACTTCGATTATGACGTCATAATCACATCGTCTCAGCATGAATGATGACAAGTGCAACATGTACATGTAAAATATAAGATATAAGCAGTCACAGCTTTGCTTATATAAGCAATAGATGCTTATAAAGCACAACTAAAATACCCAAGCTCTCAAGGAATATTTTGAACTAAGTTTCATTAAAATCGGCTCACAACTTTTAGAAGTAGTACTTTCTAGAAAAAGTTAACGAACTAAACAAATAAATAAATATATATATATGTTCCAATCAATAACGACCAAGTGGTGGGACAAACCCCGGTTTGCTTCGCAAGCCGTGGCTAAAAAAAAGCACTTCGGGAGGAGAACATCAATTCGCACATAAGAAATTTGTCGTCTTGATTATTTTTACTATTCTATCGTAGCTAGATAAGACTAAACGAGTGTATAAGGAAGATTTATAAGTTATTTAAGATCGTTTTGACACCGAGCTTGGTAATGTAGGAAGTTAGTTAAGTGAGTATTTGGGGAAAATTGTAAGAGTTGTGAGCGGCGCAGCGCAATCATCGTAAACACATTGTGTGAGCACGAAATTTTCAAAGCTTTTAGGCAAATCTATCGAATCCTGCAGTTTTAGACTAAGCGCTTAGACCAAACGATGGGTAAACCACTGAAAAGACTGCGGAGGGGGTAGCGAACAAGAAGGGGTGGGAAACTATTTGGGTGGAATGTAACAGGGGAAAGTGTGGGAGGTTGGATTAGAAGTACGAAAAGAACGAGGAAGCGGCAAGGTTGAGAAAATCGACATACGTGTGCCATGAATGCAGAATATCGAATTTTATGGTATCACCCACATCCGGCCCAACGTCACACAGTTTGCCATAAGGTACAAATCGCACGGTGAATGCGCTTGCGCTTAACGATGAAGGTGGCTTGAGAGAGATCATTTGCTAATATCATCGTGCGCCTTGATGTTAATGACAGGCTTTTAATATTTTGTCAGTATCATCGGGGTTTTCACTGAACTGATATGCTTGAAAATCCTCTTAATAATGTTTAATAATGTTGTTTAACATCCATCAACATTATGTCGAATCGATATGCGAGATGAAGTCAAACTAATTGTGTTTCAAAATTTTGCCAAATTAAATTAGAGGGAAGGCTGTCGACTTCACACACTCGGTGAGGCTGACAAGATTGGGCGGCGTAAACACCGCGACTGCCCCGTAAGTCTAATCATAAGCGTCAAAGGCCTCCTCGGCCGTCTTCGATACAGTTGTCAGATAGGTACAATATGGTTTACTCAAACATAATTAACTTAAACTGGTATCATTTAATGATTTCAACTACAATAACATAAAAGAAAAGTAATTACATCAATGATTTTCCTTTCTCAGACATAAGAGAGAAAGCGGTGCCGCAGGGTTTCGACAAGCAGCGACAACAGCAGCATCACCTGTACATAAATGTGACTTTTTAAGACAAGTATCAAATGAATCATACATATTTTACATTTAAAAAATCGTTTTCACACCAATTGTAGCCGTCAGATTCGGCAAGTGTCAGAGGCCAAGGGGCAACTTCTCAAAGTGGGCCATGGAGGACAATGCAGTGGGCAGAATAATTTTTACAATAAAATTTGAAGTGCAGAAATATTTTAGTGAGTGATAACTCAGATTAGTTATTAATTTCTTTACAACTTTACGGAATGAACGTTTCTCATGGTTTTCTTTCCATATTTCATATAAGTATTTCCTATAAGTTTTTAAACATCTTAATGTAAGTTACAGCTATTAGTAAAGTTTTAATTATATTTTTATATTTAGTATGTAATTACATCTTTAAAGATTAAAATGAACGAAATTTACATATCTCATGTTTTCTCTACCATATACATTCTTTTGAATGGTGAGCAGTGCAGTGATGATGGATATCACACTGAGGTGATTCTTTCACACTGAATCGAAAACCCAAAAAGGCCCTTTTTAGGGCCACCATCTATAAATATATCACAATTCTATGCTTGCTTGTATGCTTGTATGAATGAAAGAAATTAATAATTTGCATTAATAAAACGTTTAAAAGATTAGCAACTCTTTCCAATGATACACTTTTTCTATATAGAATGACTATTAAGTGTATGATAGCACATAGAAGTTAGCTTCAAATTCGAATAATACAATAAATGATTGTATGATTATTTCTACCAAAACGATTTTAAATGAATGACGTATATTTCATCTTCAAACAACATGCCAAACCCATTCCAACTATACCATTTTCTTCCATATTGGGTAAATATAAAGTGAATGGGACGCTATTGAAGTTGGCTTGCAATTGCTTATATACCCTATATTAGTTCATGTATATTTCTACAAAAACGAGTGTTAAATTAATGTAATATATTTTATCCTTAAACTACATGCCCAACCCATTCCAATGATACTATTTTCATGCATATTGCCAACCGAGTGAAACATAGGCTCATTACGGAGTTCTTTCTTATGGCTACCATTGCATTGGCATTCTGAATCAGCTAATTTGAAACAATCGTTATGTTTTATTTGATTTACTAAGAATATTTTTGTTATGTGTACTTGATCATTGAAACATGTTACAGTAACTTAATTTCATTTTTTTTTTGTTGTTCATATTCAATCTTTCCGAATATCTATTCGAGTATATTTTTGGCATAAATCTGGACATATGTAATAGTGTTAACAATGTTCACAAATCATTAAAATAGTACCGACTTGTACAAATGCGTCCGGGCATTGCAAACTTGTTATAACAATTTATAACCGAAATGTTCAAATGCATCCGGGCATGAAATTTCAAGAGGCAATGCCGTGTCTCACTAATGTGCATTCCGATATAAAATAACCAATAAGCAAATAAACTTTCCAAACCCAAAATTGATCTTATTAAATAACTTTGCATCGTTTTAATATGCTCTAATTTTCTTTTGAAAGCCTGTACATGGAGCTATTTTAGCTTATTTGAATATTCACTACCCGTTTAACCTCAAATATGTGACCTCAAATGACCTTGATTTTATTTTTTAACGGATTGCTCATCAAATTGCACTGTTATTTGAAGTATTACAAGTTAAAATCGGCACAAAAACAAAAACACAGTCATTGCTTGACCAACGCGGACTTTTCGTGCGGATACCTGGTCCAGTCTCGCTCCCGCTTGAACACGAGATCAGTCGCCATGTTGTGCAAAACTTTAAAGTTAATTTTCTAAGTTGTTCCTTAACCGATTTGTACAAGTGAAGTATGCATTTTAAAAGAACATGTTATGGTCTTTCACGTTAAAATAATAAAATTTGATTTCGGGTACGGAAAAAAAATGATGATTTTGATCATCATTTTTTGATTAAATGAATCGAAAAATCAAGAATGGATTAAGTAAAAGAAGTAAAAACACATAAGCTATTAAAATGTTGAGATTCTACGACTTTAAAAAATGACTTTTATTGAAGAAAAATGGAGAAAAAATAACACTTTTTGGATCATGGATAGATGGCATTTCCGGTCACTTTTGGAAGACGCAAAAGGCTCATAATACATCTCTAGCAGCCGCAAAAGATATTTCAAGGATAAATTCTGATATAAAATAAACCTTAATATAAAAATTCCGGGCAATTAAACCACTAAAAACTGCTAATTAATGTAATAATTAGCATTGTTACATCAATTTCATTTTGTAATCATAAATAAATGATAGTTACAGTATTGTATGACTATAAAATTTGTATTTCGGTTAAATATAAGTTTTTTTCGGTAATGTATACGTGTCATAGATCCTAAAAATCATCGCGTAGAGCAGTAGGATCAGGGCAGTGGTTCGTCAAAACGGGTATATAAGGGGGTCGAGCCGTCATTTGGCGAGCTACTCTCCAAGAGATAACTTCAATCACACTCACTTCAATCATATCTTCTGATCAACCGACTTAAGTATTTCTATGGTTACTATATATATAGTTGTTATATCAAAACCTAATTAAGTCTTCTGAATGTAGGGCAGAACACCTTTATTATGGTGACGTGTTCATTGCTAATGACGATGAAGACAACGCTTTTGTAAATATGACGAGAAATGCAAGTTTTATGTAAAACGGTTAATTATTTGATAAAAATATTATTTGTACCTGGTGGCATATTGGTTAACTATATAGATTCGATTTAATATTTATATATGAGAATTGTTCAAGAACGAAACCCCTGTATACATTTCAGATGACTGCGGACACACCCATTGGAAGGCGGTCAAAGACAGTTGCCAGGGGATGGCGAGTCTAGTTGAGACTGGGCTGTGCATGGCATGCTACCGTCACTCCATTCTTCAAAAAGCCGTTAACATGTTCCAAGGCGAAATTTTGTATTTTCAAACAGGCTAGAGTACTTTGACATACTTTGACATCGATATTGTTTGATCAAAGCGATGATGCGGAATGGGGAGAATAAATGAAGAAATAAGGAGTGTATGAGAGTAAATGCTACGTCTAATTTAATCGCTTATACCAATTAATGAAAATAAAAGAAAAACCTCATTTCTTGAAAGCAAATGAGCTCAAAGAAGTATGAATGTGTTATTACGAAAATAAACATAAATGAAATTGTATACTAGATCCGATAAGTTCATCACTATGGCGTTATGCACATACGCCCGTCAAATAAAATTGAGGTTCGATCCGGCACACATGTCTGTGTGGTCATGAATCACAATTACATTACGAGAAGTGTGCTAGGTTATACGATGGTGATGGCATTGAACGATTATGGTCATATTTGAGGAAATTTTCCACAATCACAAAAGAAATGACCCCTTGAATCGAAAGTCTCAATAGTTTCCATAGTCTTTATATCTTATGAAATTGAAAATAAAGACAATTTCAGGAAGTGGCTAAGATGGCAAATTGGTGGTGTCTTGTGACGAAATAGGATTGCGCATGATCTCCTATCGACACTTCATATTGTGCAAAGCTATGAACATGCACAAGTGAAGTATCTTTAATACCTTTTGTATAACCACTTTGAGCCTCTCAAAAAACATTTGTGTTCTTCTGTCAGGACGCAATATGTAAGTTTTACCCATAGCTGCTTCGGTTTAGGCACTAAATCAAAGTCATTATCTTCAAAGTGATGTGCATGCAAAGGCACACAAATAAGTCCAAACCGATTTCTAACCATAAATAAATATTTCGTGCGCTTAAAAATTCGTTTCGTGCGATTTGGAACCAACACTTAGGGAAAAAAACAACCATTCAAGTTCAATACAATTCAATGTTTTGATATAAAAATCATTTTCGGGATGTTTCGCCAAATACATTGCATGCATTTCTGGAGCAAGTTTAAGTAATATATAAAAGTTATGAGGAGATATAGGAAATGAGAAAACGTCATTGAAGCTTGAAGAGACATCGTGGCGAGGATCGACCGTGTGATAAGGAAGAGGGAGGCTCTGGGAGAGGTGAGCATGAGGATTTTTTTTAAATTTTCACACGGCATAAATTGCATGGCCTGAAAAAAAATAAAAACAATTGGATGCATGGTTCATGATTTTGTTTTTATTCAGACGCCATATATATAGGCATTTATTTATTTATTTGATTTCTGATTCTCAGGAACCCGCTAGCGAGGCTTTTTGTAAGCTTGTTCGAGAGGATACCTTGGAGGGAAGGCAGTGGCTTTCCGGGTACTAAATTCTAGAGCGTCATATTGTGATCGGTTGTAGAAACTGTTGACGGTTTCCGGGAGCGTCATATGAGATTAAGTTTAAAAAATTAAGTGCTACGTGTTTATTGGTAATTGTGGTAATTATTTCGCATTCGGATGCTATCAGTCGACAGACTCGAGTACATTTATTACTTATGATTGCAAGATAAGAAAGTGGCAACCGTAACTGTGTGCTATTTACTGATGTTCGCCGGACCTCGTGAAGCGGGCCAACGTTTCATCTGACGTGAGCTTTCCTCGTCCTGTTTTGTAAGAACTCGGGTTGTAGGTCGGTCTTCTCGTGGCATAAAAAGGTGACATTGATATGTCAGGGTGACCAGTCTCCAGACAGTTTAAAATCCCTGATTTTTTCCCTGACTTTCCCTGTTTTTTCCATGAACCAAGATGATACTTTATGACCAACAATAGCTATATTTAGTCAATATTTGAGTGCCGACGGCGCGAGCCAAAATGTTAAAGAAGTATTTATAGTATGCGAGCGCCGAAGACGCGAGCGAAATTTTCTAAAAAAAAAAAATAAACACTATAAAGAAATTCCCTGATTTTTTTCCCTGATTCATAATGAAATTCCCTGATTTTTCCCTGATTTTATCCAAAAAGGTCGATTTTCCCTGACTTTCCCTGATTTGAAAACGTGGCTTTAAAATTCCCTGATTCTCCCTGATTTTCCCTGACGCTGGTCACCCTGTATGTTATCATCACAACGTCTGTAACGTGAGGTAACTGTTGAACAATTGCATTTTCCTATGACGATAGCGACGATGAGGAAAGTGCTTACCTATGAAATTATTTCATGACAACTATTTAGATGACCTAGCGTATTTTGATATAAAATCGCGTTAAATTACTATTTTGATACATTAAATCAATATTTAAAACACATCCATTTCATCATATTATCACATTTTAGCATGTAGCATTATTGACTGATTCAGTCTGACTGGTGATTGCATGAAATTCAACCACAATCAGTTCAATACGAACTTTAAAGTGGTGTTCATTATATTTCTTATTAACCGAGCATCAATCATAACATAACGCAAAACGTGTTTAAATTCTAATAAGAAAACTATAAGCACTAGAAATGCCTAAATTTCGGGATCATTTATCGGACTGTTTATACGCATGAATATGTGATTTTTATTACTATTCTTAAAAAGTATTCTTACTTTTTCCAATATGCTACATTAAAGTGGACTACCCTATATTTCAAAGTTCACAAAAATACGAAATAAACGTGTATTGATGAAGCTTTTGTCTTGAGATCAACTTGGTATGAAAACTCATCAGAACTAATGCATACTTGAGATAATCTTGACTATCTATTTATACCTTGATTCGATGCTATAGGGATCCAATTAATGTTCAATATGGTTTATGATATCTGCGGGTAGCAATGCACGACTGACATCATTTTTGTATACTCCCGTTTTTATTCATATTCCTTAAAAATCGATCGCATTACCCAGGAAGCATTTTAACAGTATCCTGCCATGTCTCAGATCTGGATCAATAATTGATCGGTCAATTTTGTGAAAAAATTGTCAGTTTGATAAAAGTTTAACATGCTCTATCAACCCAATCAAAGAGGCGATGAAAGAGGACTATTAAGCTTTAAGACCAATATTTTTTAATAACCTTAGGATTGGTAAACAACCTATTCAACGTGCAGTTTTGCTGTTTTGATTAAGTTTCGTTTATTTAGTAGAATTAAACTTTCACAAACATTGAAATTACAATCAACAATTTACAAACGTAACAATAGTGAAAACGTTAAAAACAACAGTGTGACGTCGGCCCCTGTACGGGCTAATTGGCGTGCCACATGGTTCGGAATTGACAGAGGAGCAGCAATATTACGCCGACTTATTTATAGAGGGGATAATCAACAATGTAACAAGATATAAAAACGTTGAAAGAATTACTAAATTTAAAATTGTACGTAATGGATATATTGTGACGTTGTTCATTAAGTTTATTATGATAATATATTGCAAACATGTTTTAATGCAAATGAGTATCGTCCAACCCACTAGATTTTATATTTCCAAATACAAAATGGTATTATATATTATAGTATGATTGTATGTTAAGGGTATGTTTTAACGAATAATGAGCGTTACATGTAGTTCGGAATTGAAAGATAGGAGGAGCAATCTTGTTCATAGAGGCAATAATCAATCAACGGATTTGTACAAAATGCTAAAAAATAAATTTTGAATATTTACTACCTACACCAATCTTGAGAAGGAATACCTTAGTATTTTAGCAGTGCCTTTATTGCAACACTCAAACCTCTGAGGACGAAGGGAGAGTTATGTTAAACAGCATGAAATGGCACATTTATAATGTACTCTTAAATTGACTAAGTAATGCATTTAACAAATATTCAAACACTATTTGTCTAGGGTTAAGACTATCATGAGTGGTATAAATGCGATGAAATGTCCTGCATGTCTAAGACAAATGCACGCCTGTCATGTCGATGGCAATCGCAAACTCTACAAATACGCGTACAACAAAGTTTTTACATCTTAAGAATTTCGGAATTTAAAAAGTGGGAAATAAGGTGCTTAGATGTTTCTTCAAAATTCGAAATTGATTGCCGAAAAGTAATTTATTTTACTGATCAACTTGAAGCAAATATTTCTATATCCAATAGCAATATTAAATTGCTTTACCAAACCTAATTGAGTCTTTTGAATGTAGGGCAGAACACCTTTATTATGGGAATGTGTTCATTGTTAATGACTATGAAGTCAACGCTTTTGTAAATAGGACGAAAATGCGAGCTGTATTTAAAAGGTTAATTATATGATAAAAATATAATTTGTACCTTGTGTAATATTATACTATATAGATTTGATATAAAATTTTTATATGATATTTTTTTAAAGAACGAAACCCCTGTATATACTTCAGATAACTGCGGACACACACATTGAAAGGCGGCAAAGACAGTTTCCAGGGGGGGATAACGAGTCTAGTTGAGACTGGGTTGTGCATGGCATACTACCGTCACTCGAATCTTCAAAAGGACGTTAATATGTTCAAAGGCGAAATTTTTGCGTATAACCTCTTCCAACATATTGATCTTCTGACACAATTCAACGAGTATTTTTTGCCATGTTAGAGTGACCAAAAAACACATGTTATAGCATACTTCGATATTGTTTTCTCAAATTACAAAACATACTATTAAAATGTCATTTCAAAGATCTAAAGTTATTTCATTTAAATTTTGTTTTAGAACGTAATCTATGAGACTTGCACCGAATTTGCTACACGGACTAGCCCTTAACTGAGCATAATGCACGCCAAGGCGCATGACAAACCGTGTCAGGCAAAATCTATTATATTCCTTGTTTTCTTTTTTGTTCCTATGTATTCATGTATTATAGCAGTGATATTAAAAAAACGAAGTCAATCTGATGAAAAAGAGTCCCCTATATTTGTACATTAATATATTAAATTTTGACGATGCCACATATAAACATGATATAATCAATTTGAAGAATATGTGGTCATAGCTATCAAGAAAGATAAAAAAAAACTGTTTAGATAAAATGCACAAATATATGCATATTAATTTTCACTATTTCACCATTTATAGTTAGCTCATATATGGCGGTAGACAACAGAAAGGATCTGGAATGACGTAAATGGTGAGTCGCATTGGGAAGCGGCTGAAACAATTTCTCTTTCGACGCAATGGGGTGTGCATGATCTGCTGACGACACATTATATTGTACAAAGCGATGCAAAATATGGACTCATTACGGAGCGAAGATCTACGGATGTAAGTATAAGAAAAAATAGTGAACTTACATCCCCTTCAATGATATTCAATAAGACATATTAATACTTTTCGTAATATAATATTTTTAATGCCAATTATTGATGTTTCAACTGAAATTTATAATTAGATTTCTCTGACAAACAGACAATAAACCGCGCGACTCAAATGATCGTTTTCTTAACAGTCTCAAACTCACGATGAGGCTGTGGATGTCTTAATGACTCATCACTGGATACAGATATGGAAGAAGATTAAGTCTTTTGGACATGAAGTTATTAGAGTGTTTCTAGTGATATGACAAAAGATTTGCCAAAAATGGGACAACGAACGAGCCAACATGAGGAGGCACTTGTCATCGTGCAAAGGAATTACTAAGTATTCCCGACAATATAGAGTGTCCAATGGCACCCGAGTGCAGAGACTGGACATGCATAGAAAGAACGTAAGTTATATTTATTTAAAATCGTTCATATGGGTTTTATATATATTTTATAACTTAAAATTTACATTGACTAGATAATCATAACGATAATTTTAGCGAATTCATTTATTTATTACCAAGATATTTTTTAAATAAAACACCTTTCTGTCTTTCTTAATAAAACAAAATCAATCAAGTTTCTGTAGCAATAAACCCATATATTTGGCTGCGGAGGGTGCAATGATGCAAGGTGTCGAGTGTACTTGGAATTATCAGAAATCCAGAGAGTGAACGGGGTCATGTGACAGGTGTGTTGGACGGTGAGAACGAATGATTTTGAAAATGGGTTAAAAAGGGGAGAGACAACAGGGGTAACAGCAGAGAAGTGGAAGAGGTGTTTGTTGGACACTGACAAGGACTTAGGAAGGATTCTAGGGAAGGATGCGGAAGTGAGGTTGGTAAAAATCATGGGTATAACGGATGTAGGACAGAATGATGTTCTTGAGAGGAGCTTGGTATCGATGCTACGAGCACACCTTCCAAGCTTGTCGACAGCCAGGCCATGGACCTTGGATTCGACGAGGTTTTGAGATTGATCGCCTACAGGACTGAATTCTTACTTGGCGAACCGCATTTAAAAAAGCAAGAGACACCAAGGATGGGCGCCCAGTTTGTGCGAAACGATCCCACCACGCCCTTTGTCGCTCTGTCGCCGAGTTTGAACGTTTTACAGTGAGCAGAGCTGGCGAGAAAGTCCGAGTTTGCCATGGCACATAAGACGACGCACATCGCTCCGCCTGGATACGGGAAAGGCAAACTCAAACAATTATGTTTCACGGATGAGCGCATACCGCTGAAGGCGGCGTCGCACGTTACTAACAACATTCCGGCCTGGATGTGCAAGGTGACGTCCGCCGATAGAATATGGGCTCAAGATCGGGATTTGCTATGCTTGAAGTAGCCCAGCGAGAGTCCATGGCCGCCATATCCTATCTAGATGCTCTCCAGACGGCGTCATTTGGAGTAGTCAGGGCACTCAACCACCCCGTACAACTCCGTTTCATTATGACCTTGGCAAACGCTCTACTAGAAGTATATCAACGTTCCGTATATGCCCTGCAGGCCATTACTACGCTTGGTCGCGACGGTGCCCTCCACGGGGCTAGGATGTCCCTGCCTCAAGACACCATGGCCGAATTGCGCAATGCTTCCTGTATAGATTCCCCTCATTTGTTCGAGCCCACACTCGTACAGAACATTAACGAACAACAGTTCTCCATAGCGAATGATTCTCTCGCTATGCGGGCGTACATGAACCCAACCATGGCTCCCAAAGCGCAAGGTCATTGGAAACCACAGCCAAGCCGACAGCACCATCAGCAACCCTCCACGTCCTCGGGAAACCTTACCAAAACATTGAAATATCCAATGAAACGTTAAAACTCCTGTATTTCATAATCTATGAAACATATGAACATGTAATCAATATGAAATTTGACTTTTAAGATAAGTTTGTGAAAGGGAAACTGAACCCCACTGTCTGACTAGATGACCGAGAAATCAGCCAATCATATTACATATAACAGGCTTGTTATCCTTGAGGGCTAGTATTCATAAAAAATAAAACCCGACCCGCAAATTAAAGTTTATTTTTATCATTTCAGATTTGGGAAGTGTCATTGACGTTTAAACAGCATCGTGGAAGATATTCCTGATATCTCTGAACCCTTTATAAGTAAATTTAGATTTAGATTAGATATATATTTGTTTTATCATGTTATATAATTGTTTTACATTTTAAAGTTACAAAAATACGAAAGGCCAATATTATAATTCTTTTTTTTCAACCAGCGAGAACCGTTGGTTTGCCTAAGATTTCCACAACCACAGCCACTACGACAGATGCAGTGAAGACAACGAAAGGCGTGTTGTTTAAACAGTTTTAAAATAAGTGATTATATATGATTATGGTAACTATTAATTTTACGTTGATAAAATTATTTAGCTTTTTATGGTCAATGTATATATATATAACACATTATGATAAAGTTTTTAATAAGTCAATAATATATGTTTGATAGATGAAGGAGAACTTAAAAAAACGCCTTTCAATGGTCTATGGATAGAATTGATGAACCACTTCACCTGTTGATTCGTCACCTTGTTTTGAAATTCGTCTAAAAAAGAGATTTACATAGTTTGATCTAAACTGATTGCACGGGGACATAACGTCTCATTTAAGCAAATTCAAAATAAAATTTCGTATTTGAAAAGTAATTTCATGAAGCACTCCACGTTGAAAAATAAGAATGGGAATAGCCCTCCTAGTGCAAGGAGAAATTAGAAACATCATTCGGTGGCCATGCGGCTAATCCGACGGTCATTATTGGGTAGGGTGTTGATAAAGTGTTATTAGGCGTGAGGGAGAGAATGATGGTATGAAAGTGGTGCGAAGGAGTGTAAGCGCCAAGAGTTGTTTGTCAGGGCGAATGTTGTAAGAATGCAATATGAGGTTGTTGATTCTAGGTCGGAGCATTTGTTATCTAGTGATGGGATGTCTAGTGATAGGATGAATGATTTGCTTGCGAAATTCTTTGAAAGACAGAAAATGAAAGAATGGTTTGATTATGTAATTATGTTATGGTGAGATTGAGAAAGAACTAGATTAAGTTGAATGCAATTAATGAATATAATTATCTGGGAATTATGAAAATTAAATAATGTTGAAATTTGTTTATTAAAAATACAATAAATTTATTATCCTATCTGCATGTTTTGTTTTCAAACATGTATATATAAACAAAAAACATAAAATCTGGAATAATAACATTAAATATTTTTCAATTTTACATTCAAAAATGTTTTTAAAGTCATTATTATCATATGTATAAAATGAATTCAAATATTAAGAGTTGGACTCATAAATAATATAAGATTTTATTTTTAGAAAATTATGGTGATTTATGACCATAATATGCCTTTTTTTATATTTTTCTTTATAAAACACATAAATATAATCGATATAATCCATATTAACTTTTAAAAATATATAAACTTATCTTTTTAGGAAATTGAATTTTTAAATTTAGGGGTCAGAGTAAATTCAAATGTATATATTTTCAATTTTATGACACATAGAGGTTTGGAATTAGCTACAATTATTCCCTATGGCTTTAACTTAAAGTAAAAATGGAATTGTTTGTCTAGATATTTATATATTCTTGGAAATATGTCAAAGAGGAACCCCAGGTATTCCTCACAGAGGTCTTTATCACAGCCTCGGTATACAATTTTTTTTTCTTTTAAAACGTATTAATATCATCTATATATTATGTGTAAAACGTTAAATATATATATAAACTTAGCTTTTTAGGAAAATGAATTTTTAAATTCAGGGGTATGAGTAAATTCAAATGTACATACATGTATTTAAGTATTTGTATTTTTATGATACATAGGTTGGAAATTTTAAAGTTATTCTCTAGAGCATGGAATGTCATTAAATAAACTTAAAAATGAAATTGTTTGTCTAGATTTTTATAATTAGAAATGACAAACAGTGACCCCAGGCATGCCTCACAGATAAGGTATTCGTTATAGCCTCGGTATACAATATATATTTTTCGTTTTCGTTAAACAATGTCCAATAATGATTTTCAGAACCATGAGTCATTTTGCAGCTCTGAGTTTTGACGTCCCCGAAGAGAACACTTTTTCGATGAGGGAGAAGAAACAATCTTTTCCTGAGGTTCCTCCATTAACTGGAGGGAATTTTCCGCGTCTACCAAGTAAGCAATACTAAAAAAGAAAAAGGATTACATATTTGTTAAATATTTCAACAAATAAAAAATAGACTTTATATGCTAACAAAAAATAAGATTTGTTTTGATATTAAACAGTTGTTCAATTATGTAGATCTATCAACACTAAAATGTCTAAATAATTTCTTAAATAAAATAGATAATTGTTCATGCTTCATTCATGTAGTAAATTTTATTTCTTTTTTTTTTTTTTTTTTTTT
>LQRL01115368.1:24198-37119 GCA_001703475.1 Hydroides elegans
GCCGAAATGGTCAAAAGGCACATCTACGGACCAAGACCTTTCATTTGAGCCTATAACCAAGTCTCTATGACCTTCCGTTCAAAAGTTCTAGCCCGTACAAGAAAGCGATGACAGACAGACAGACAGACAGACGGACGGACGGACGGACAGACGGACACCCCAACTCTATAGGCCCCCAACTTTTGGGTTGGGGCCTAAAAAGGTACAAGGATCCAAAGAAGTAACTGTTAGGGCTGTTATGGCTTTCTTGAAAATTAAGATTTTGATCTTCTAATAAATTTTATGTTTTATTACGATTTGTTTAACTTTAAAAGAATATTTTATATATGTAAGGCCTATCGGTATATCTAATTACTGTCAACAACCAGGAAAATCAACCGGGAAATTAACCACATTTATAAAGAATCCAATCACTAACCTGTTCGCCCAAGCATCACCGCTAGATGTAATGGAGTATTCCCTATAACATAAATTGCATACATGTGCATATGTAACACATCTCATATTCATTTTTTATAGTCAAATAGTCAAATATCAGACATCCAACGACCTGTAAAACAAGGAAGTATTTGTGAAACACGAGCAGGCCCCAACCGCCCCCAAACTCGAAGGGGTATGGTTTTTTGGTAGATTTTAAATATAGTTTATATGAAAACCGCTATTTTTGACTGATTTGACAACTACCGGTCGGTAGAAATGGTCAAAAGGCACATTTACGGACCAAGAACTTTCATTTGAGCCTATAACCAAGTCTCTATGACCTTCCGTTCAAAAGTTCTAGCCCGTACAAGAAAGGTATGACGGACAGACAGACGGACAGACAGACGGACACCCCAAACCTTTAGGCCCCCAACCTTTTGGGTTGGGGCCTAATAAACAAACCCTTTTCATCATTGAGATTCGTTACTGTACACATGAAAGTACAGGGGTGGTCACAATATGAAGTGGTCACAATATGAAGTGGTCACAATATGAGCGCTGGTTTTGGAGTGTCAAATATCTGAGTTATCGTCCCGATGTTTATATTTCCAATGTAACAGATTTATTCATGCACAGTTAAAGAACACATAACTGATATAACAAACGACAATTTTAACACGATAACTTAGAAATTCTACCATAAAAAATCAGCGCTCATATTGTGACCACTTCATATTGTGACCACCCGTGTAATAAGGCGATTACAAGAGTTTACAATGTTCTAGTAACCCCCTTTTTACTAAAATGCTCTAATGTCATACATAGGCATATTTATTATATTCAACTGTTCCTTATCTAATTGATTTGAGTACAGACCAAGATATTTGCGACTATATTTTGAAAACGGCTGAGTGAAGAAAATCACAATGCTGGCAATTTTTTTCTGCTTGAAGTGTTTCGAAATATTATCTACGTCAGTCTCAGTGACATTTCATGTGTTGACTTAAAGAACATATTTTGGACATTATATATACATTTAGTGATGTATATGTAAAATACCCATGTACATTGGACCCTCAGGTTTAAAACCTCGCAACATCTTTTATCTTTGAAATGTTGATTTTTTTTTCGGGTTGGTTTTTTCCGGGGCATTTAATGACGTGACATCAGTTTGAAAAATCAATTATCACAAACCATGTTTGTCTTTTTTAGCAACGTCATGCTTCCTTAAAAGTCTTGAAACCTCTTTCACATTGCCAATAAATACACTTTTGTGAAGAGGATAGAGCTCGTCCATTTTTTTCAACGGATGAGAACCAGTTAACTTCCGTGATGAATAAGTCCGGTAAATATTATTATTTATGTCTTTTTCGGGCATGGAGTTATTTTTCATAACCTCGAACGAATATTGTATAATGGTCCTAGTCACAACGTACAGATATATATACTTTACACTTTGAAAAATGTGTACACACTTACATTAATTTTATTGTTTGCAATATTTATAGCATACAGGGTATGGTCACATGGATTGAATAAAAAATCAATAATTATATCTGAAGCAATCAGACGAGAAATGGCAATGTTATTCATGTAAGAGAGATTGGACAGCTAAAAAAACTTTCAGCTAATAGCCATCGACCCGAATATGACCAATCAGACTGTTTGTAGTTCGGTTATTTACATATGATTTCATTAAGTTTTCATAAAATACGACAATTCGACCGATTTTTGACATTCTGAATAAATACATGAAACATGTCATTTCATTTTTTATTATCTTATCTACTCTGATTGCCAAAGCTATGAACTGGTGGGAACAGATAATTAAATGAAAATGTTCGACTTTAGCAAATTATGAAGATATGTGCGCCTTATATGAAGTGCGATAGCAATATTTTTAGATTATGTATGCGTTTCGAAATTTTTCTTAAGGTTTTAGACTAACATACATTTTGTTATTTTGGTAACCCTGACGTAACTATGAAATATGAATAACTCTATTGCTTTTGACATGATATTCAAAATAACCTTTTATATCATCGCAAAATGCAAGTATATTTAGGTGTACGTACTTTAAGTTGCAATCTGGAATCTTATACCACGTGTATATATCAAGCTCTCTATTTTGTAACAGACAAATAGGCTTACCCGAATAGGACTAAACCTACCTCAAGATATCTTGCGCGTTTAGAAAATGGCGGGTAAGTATAATTTTTAAATATCTTTAAATCCCTCATGGGAGGCTAGAATAAGGAGTATCGAGAGCTTGGAAATAAAATATAAACATCCAAAATATTTTAATCAGACATCACTATAATCTTTGATTGGCAATGAGAAAAATATCACAGATGAGTTATTTGCAAACTGGCTCTGTACCTTACGGCTTGTGGGCTGGCCATCCAAGAGCTACTTCGGCTGCGAAAGATCGCGCAATATACGAACGGCACATGCGCGTAATTTTTTTCTCACTTTAACAGTAACCACTAATGTAACTCACTCGTAAGAGTATTAAACTGTATGTAAAACACGTTTTTTTGCATTCATAAAGTAAAAGAGATCGTCGTCAGTGTTTGTGAAGGGTTATGCGGTCCGCCTTTCTGAAAATGGATGACCAAGAAAAGATAAGAAAACACTTGTTTTCTCATATGAATCTTATGCAAGCAAATTCTCCATGATGACCATAGTAAAGTGTTTCTTTCGGTGACGAAGGGTGATATTGTCGCTACCATGCGTATGTGAGGTCACGAGATTCGGAATGATGAGGAAGCATTTAGGTGTACGGTGCCATAAGATTAAAGTGGATATCTCCCTTTTTAGTCATTCAATAAAGCTCAACTGATATGTGCTACACATGCACATCTACCAGGCCATGTTCTACACGATAATGCGCGACCACATGTTGTTGTCAAAATGGATATGCTTTAAAATAACAATGGGACAACCGAAACTGGTCATTCTACTTATCAGAAATGAATCCGATCAAGCATCTGCGGGATAACTCTTAAACATAGTTTGAAATTGAATCCCATCTACACAGTCCTCAAATACATAATAGGGTGATAACTAGATTAGTAAGTTGGTTCCGAAACATAATGATTCCTGAAGTGCGGAACGAAGAAACAGATATTGAATTGGACAATCCGTGTATTTACATGAAACGATGGATAAGTAAAACAACTTAGTCAATATGTTTGATTGTTGGATAAGATTGACGATCTAAAACAAAGCAGTCAAGGAACATTTGAGGTAGATACAATGAAACCGTTTGGAAATATATGATTTGCATTAACTCGTGAGTTTTTCTTAACAAATTAATATAAGTTTTTCAGTGTATCTTTCTACAATTTCTTCTCTAATTAGTCTTATATTTTATCAGAGTATAAATTAAAATAATGTGAAGAAAATTTAGTTGTGTGCCACCATGATCTTATGTGGTTTGTAAGTTTATTTAACCAGTGTAGCCTAACACAAAGCACAACTATCACTTAAGAGACATATCGATATGTAAATATTTAAATTTGTTTATAACCAATCTTTCGCTTAAAATTACAGCTCTCTGTTTCATATGATTGCATAAGTGTTTATGCAGAAAAAAACTTCTATTCAAAATAATTATATTGACAACAAATCAATCGTTTAAAACTATAGCTCTCTGATTTACCTAAATACATTAGCGCTCTTTTATGAAAGAGGATTGTTTATTTCGAATTAGCATTTAGGATTGTGTTCTATTACCAACATACTTTATAATATATTCTCTCAAATATTTGTCACCGCATCGATAATCACCTGTTGTATACTCTATCATATATCCATTCTTATTAAGGACAATACATCAATTATGCGAATTGCAATTATTGCAGATTTACTTTCAATATTATGCTACCCCTTTTTCGGAATCGAATCTTTCAAATGTATATTTGCCTTTTTTTCGATATCAACACCACGCTGAAAAAGAAACGTTTGAAATTGAAGCGATCGAAATACCAAGAGTTAGTTGAGCATTGCAAAGATAAAGAGTGGAAGACATGGTGTTTCCCAGAAGAAGTATGATGTCTTGGTTTCCCCGCGCAATAAGTGTGGGGAACGCTGGAGATTATTGGCATAACTGGGAAAGATAGAAAGAAGATCATTAAAGAGACTGGGGTGCAAGAAGACGAAACATCCATATGGATTTGGCATAAGCGAGAAGAGTACAAAAGCCTACCGGTTCCAAATGGGATCTGATCAACCCCACTAGTCCAGTTCTGGAGGTCGTCGATGTAAGGGCCGAAACGACCGTCGAAGGAAGATGCATCCTGATGATTGCACTGATATGACGCGACCAGATATCGTTAGAAATTTCAACTTAATTGCAAATCATATATAATGAATAGCAATTTATTTGACAATTATAAGTAAAAAAGTGTTTCTCAAAACTCCAAGCTAGAAAATATTTCCAAGGCAGCTGGAATATGCTAGGTAACATCGATTGTGAGGAACAACTCGTGATGTGTTCTTCATTAAATTAATTGTGTTTTTCCAAACTACAAAAAAAACATAAAGACAATTCATTTTATTCATTCCAATTACTACTTCAACAATTAAAACAGTAATTACACTTGTTCATTGTCCGAAATACAACAAGCTAATTAGAACATGGTTAATTTCTTAGTTTGTCATAAGCATAACGATAAATCTATGGTAAATTTTAAAGAAAGCATGTACAACTGCATCCAATAAATGTGTTTCTTACTTTACCATCTACTTCACAAATGATAGGTTTGATTAAGCAATCCAGCTATATATAATTATATAACCCATGCATAATTGTATATATAAAACATAATAAAGTTATGGTTGAACTCGATATTTAACAGATACAAATTGTAGATCCCACTGAGCACGCGGGCGTGCAGGCGTGCGCAAAATTTAGGCGTATAGTAATAAGCGTGTGGGTGTTGTGTCGTCAACTTATAAAGCGCGTTTACTGTACGTGGTATGCCTTTTACTTGAATTTCAAATTATTCAAGGGGCCTGGTTTAATACTCGTTGATACTCATGACCAAAAAAAGCAAGCCAGATGTGGCCTGCGGTGGAACATTTTTTGAGAACAGCTCATAAGGTGCTCTTCTTTAATGTTTCCTGAAAGAGTTTGGAATTTCACATGTTTATTTGCAAGCACTTATTCATATGTATATATAACTTCCTCCTTTTGAAACGTTTTATATATATTTGCTGTCGCTCTAATAAAAGAGAAAGCTATATGCATTTATTCATGTGACTAGCGTTTATGATCATATGTTATGTTTAAAATTGGTTTCGATTAAACCAATATTATGGATTTTCTTAAAACTCTTGCAATTAGATCTAGCTATACATATCTAATTAGGCATTTAGATCATGATGCAGTTGGAGACAAGTTATACGAAGTAGGACTGATTTCATTAGATTCAAAACACAGAGCTGCGAAACAATGTACACCTGGAGATAGTAGTAAATTGTAAGTAAAATTGAAATTCTCATTAAGTAATTGTGTAACAAAAGTTTCAATAATGCATACAGTGTTTGATCAGTTTAATATGTATATGTAAATAAATTAATTTATAGTCGACATGTTCCATTTGGCATTCAACATAATTTCAGGCTACCTGAATGTTATGTCAATTCAGTGTCTAAATGCAATGTCATATTTGTTATGTAAAAAAAAAAATAATATTTCAAATGCATCTTGAAGTTCAATTTGGTTATAAAATGCACAGGGTCTCACCACTTTATTTGTTTGTGTAAGATAGAAGAGCTAACAGAGGCGCCAATAAATGAGCACCTAATGCTAAATCAAAAGTGTGCAAACATATGTCGGGCTAAATTCGATTTAAGATCAATGAATAAAAAATATCTTGTTCGTTAACCTATTCAAAGTCACCGAAAAGTTTGCCTTATGTTTAAACTTATCGAGAACTTCCATTTTCTCAACGAAAATCTGGTTTTAAAAAAATTCATGCATTCACTTCCTTTCAGATTGATTGACCTGGTTTTGCGAAGCGACAACGACGGCGCATTCGAATTATTTCTGAAGGCACTGGAAGAACCGAATCCTAGTTTGAAAAAGTATCTGGAACAAAGGTTAGCCGAACAATGTATGCTACAACTGATACGGGAAATGGCCATGTCACCACCATCACCCCCTTGTGAATCGCAGGAGCCAGTCGAAAACGATGACGGGTCTGATGGGGCAAGGTCATCCGTCGCCCAAGAAGAACTGTTCGATCGCACCGCACAATCACTCCATTTAGACGACGAAACGACAGATGTTCTTAAAAGAACCTCATCCGGTGTGTTTAACATGTTAACAACCACGTGTATACAAGAAGCAAACGATGAAGACGATGTTACTGTGGTTAAGCGACGGCGGAAGTTGTCGCCGTTGGAAAAACAACAAGCTATTGATCGCATCTCCGAAGGACGGCTGTCACGTGGTTTGGAGCCTATCCGCGAAGCAGATATGGATGACCTTGCCGGGGTGCTGCGGTTCGAACTGAGGCAGTCGGTGATGAACTTACCCGTAGAGTGTGATGATGTACCTAGTGAACATGTGGACAAGGAATCCAATGAGAGTAGTGGAGTACCAATGAGAGGAAATGGTGCGCGACGTGGGCAGTTAAAGAGATCCGGTGAAGTTTATCCAAAGGATAAAGAATCGTCCGCTTAGTACAAATAAGTAGTATGTTGTGAATAAAGTGGACGTTATCAACGAAAAGTAGATCCTGATAGATAGACGTTTTATGGCCAAAAAAAGACTTCAGACACATATCAAAGTGTAGGTTATAAGCAAATGTGAAGATTAGGATAAATGTAGCCTCAATAATTGTGACTTTAAATAAAAAACAAGACAATCGTGGATTGCATATCCCCCGCCCCGACTTTGGACCTCGTCACACGGGGAACAGCACCTGGCCATACGGGAAGCTATTCCTCTTTTTGTCTATACAAACTGTTTAAAATGTATTTCTTTTGCGAAATCGAAAAGGTGTCAAGATGTTTAAAATGCAACGTCCTTCTCCTCAAACGTAAGACAAAATCTCACAAGACGACCAAACGTAAGCATGCGATTATATTATCGATTTATATTATAGTATTGATGGCTTGCCAGAAAAATTAAAACATTAATTACATGGAGGAAAAATTATATAAATCGTCAAATAGCTTGCACTGGCTAGGGTTTCATTGGTCTAATATGCTTACCCTAACAAAAACCACAACAATTCCGTTTTTCGGATAATTCGATATGGAGTACATTTACTTTCACATTAAAATATTGCCAAAATAGGTTCAATAAAGTTGACTATCATTGGTAGTGTACATTATCCCGGCGTGGCCGAATGGATAAAGTGGTTGACTCACGGCTGGAACGTTGACAATATCACTGACCAGACGGCGTGAGTTCGAGCCCACTACGGGGCACACATGTGGTCGACATTGTTTTTTTACGGAAAAC
Organism: Hydroides elegans; assembly: GCA_001703475.1. Lineage (NCBI taxonomy): Eukaryota > Metazoa > Annelida > Polychaeta > Sabellida > Serpulidae > Hydroides > Hydroides elegans. Next base: position 32,099 of record LQRL01115368.1, read on the forward strand.
GACTAAGTCCGAAACTTCAAAAAATCGCCAAAATTACATTTTTCAAAAATTTCAAAAATAACCTTGCGAGGCACAGCTTTGGTATATATTCTATCCAGCTGTGGTGTTTCATTCACCTACAGTGAACAGCAACTGAGATATCGCCTGGACAAAACTATCACGTGAAAACGACTTAGTCCGAAACTTCAAAAAATCGCCAAAATTACATTTTTTCAAAAATTTCAAAAATAACATTGCGAGGCACATCTTTGGTATATATTCTATCCAGCTGTGGTGTTTCATCCACCTACAGTGAACAGTAACTGAGATATCGCCTGGACAAAACTATCACGGAAAAGGACGAAGTCCGAAACTGCAAAAATCGCCAAAATTACATTTTTTTCGAAAATTTCAAAAAAAAATCTTGCGAGGCACAGCTTTGGTATGTATTCTATCCAGCTGTGGTGTTTCATCCACCTACAGTGAACAGTAACTGAGATATCGGCTGGACAAAACTATCACGGGAAAACGACTAAGTCCGAAACTTCAAAAAATCGCCAAAATTACATTTTTTCAAAAATTTCAAAAATAACCTTGCGAGGCACAGCTTTGGTATATATTCCATCCAGCTGTGAAGTTTCATCCACCTACAGTGAACAGTAACTGAGATATCGCCTGGACAAACTCATCTGGACGGACGGACGGACAGACGGACAGACGGACAGACGGACGGACACGGTGCGTTTCTATATCCCCCGCCCCAGCTAGGGAGGCGGGGGATAACAAGAATTTTCCTTTTTTTAACTGCATGTGTACTACATTTCGACATTCAAATAAGAACAAAACGCTCAAGCATAAAACTATGTGATATCTTAAGGTTTTATTTTCACTACGTATGAAATAACATATGTACATGGATCAAACAAGGGTATATAAGAAAAATTAACGAACATCGTTCTCGATTTGTATACATTTCATCAATGTTTGGCAATCATAAAATATATATGAATGAAAGTTGTATATAACCATATGACATTTTGAATAGATTAAATGAAGTAAATCTCTCAAAAACAAATCACATAATTACTCTTTCTCTGTTATAATTTCAAGCCGGTTTTATATTGTTGGTTGAAAACGTAACAGTGTACAACGTGACAATGTTGAATGTTTTGTAAAATAATGACGGATAAATGATTTCTAAATTTCCAAATATAGAACCAACAAAATTGCCTACTACCGCAATTAAGTATGTTTTGTTTTGTCAGCCAGTTGTTGAAACTAGCTTAAAAATTTAAATTCTGAGCCACTATAACTTCAGATAGTCTACCATCTTACTTTTTTTTTCAACATAACTAGAGGAACATAAAATGAACGTTAACCGACTTATTAAAGTTTTTCTAAAAGTGATGGTAAATTAATCGAACAATCATGATTGACCCGGTTATATACATGTACACTGTTTAACAAACTACAAATACATATATTTTATTCGTGTCCTCATTTTATACGGATTTGATCTCAACCCTCCAGTCAATTTTGAAATAAAACATTTAAAGTTCGATATTGTTTTTGTTAGCATACCATTACATTACTTTTTACGGGTTTCGTGCAGCAATGTGATAAGTAGACAATTTCAACAGATAAATAAAATGGGTCAGTGATTAAATGTCCATTTTATATACTTTTTGTACCTATTAAAATCCATGCGGATAAATCAATGAAAATTAATTTGAATACATTTTCACACAATCGATACTTCTTTTCGCAAAACACCGTTTTGGCACTAAACATATTTTTTACATGGAGCCTATTTGATATAACATACATCAAGGATGCTATGCTTATGTGTAACAGTCATTTGAGAACACAAAAATAGGATTGTCAACTACAATTGTTTATGATGTGATTTTACAAACGCTTTGCAAATCTCTAACCATTTTACCTTTAGGTCAGTTTAGATTTCCATTCACATATCATTGAAAGACATCTTAAGCATATCGATAACCGCACAACAAAATTTCCCCACCTACATGACTGTAGTACCTTTATTCCTGCATTATAATTGTATGAATCACTTTTGGGGCCTGGCAAAATTAAGTCTTTTTCGAGCTTTTACCCTAAAGAACCCGGGCTTCCAATGAATTTCTTATGAGAAATTTAAAATTCCCATAGACGCTCGTTGCGTTCTAAAAGCTTGTCGCGTTTTGAGTTTTTTTTTTTTGAAGACAGGGTTTATTAGAGGAAAAAACTCAAAAAGCTTTCAATGTGGCCGGGCCCTAATACAGGCACATAGAATACCCACTCCCTTTTTTTTCTCGTAAGATCAAACATGGCATGCAAGGAATAAATTTGAGTGGGCATCATCGAATTGGGAAAACGCCTAAACCAGCAGCCAAGAGTAAAACGAAAAACAATACGACGATAGTGAAATAATAGAAGTAAAACTAAGTAAACTAAGATCTACTATATCTTTAAAATATATATTCTAAAATAAAAGGTTCTAAGATAATATTAATAACGTCCAGATTACCAGAATCTCTAAAACATAGCTTATATTATTTTTAAACCTCAATGAGTCGAAATAGTTAAATATTTTATGCTTATTTTAAGCTACTTTTTTTTCTTTTATCATTTTTTTTTTCTCATATACTAACAAACTAATACTTTGTAATACCTGAATAATCTCATATATATCAAGAGCTTAATCATCAACAGTCATTGATTAATTAATTATGTTACATTTTACACAAAAGAAACCAGTCTCGGTTGATTATGATCAATCCAGCGTTAAATTATATGTACATTTGCACCTATGTTTATATATTATAACATTTTCAAATTTCTTTAGAACCCCTAAAAGTACAATCTCGTATATGTGTTTCAACTTTGTCGGAAATCTTAAAATATAGTAATCTAAATCTTTGGATTGTAATTTAATTGTAATTCGAACGGTAAGACTTAATTACATATTTTCTTTTGGTTATTTTAGTTTCATCACAAACATTGTGAATTTGAAGGCAAATGTGTTATGAAACACATTGTAGATTGCATAGAACAGTTTACAGTTTACTCATTTTAAATGAAACTAGTAATAAACTTGTATATTTAACTATCAAACTATCTAATACTCAATATAAGTGCCCATAACACAGTGTTAACTACATATTTCTAAACTAAAACAATTTACATCTAACAAAATGGTGCACTCATTTCACACAGAACTATAGATAGGAGGAATTCAAATAATTCTAAAATTAACATAATTTTCTAAGCCTTTTTGCCCTACAATGTATAGCATGTCAAAACAATGCTGCCTTTTGTTGGACATTAATTTTGATTTGCAATTTATATTTTTAGATGATATATAATGTTTTTTAACCGTTTTGTAATGAATTCCCAGTATCTCATAGTTCTTCGAAAGAGTTATTCATACCATTGTTATTTTCATTTTGAGACCAATAAACAAGCTCTAGATACAGTTTTGCTTTAAAGAAAATATACAAAGAATATATTACAGAATACATAACATAATTAACTAAAAGCTCCCTAATTTTAAATCAGCATTAATAATCTAAACAAAGGAAAATATTTCATACATTAGCATGTCATAAAAACTTAAACTATTTTATCTTTTTTTATCTAGCTAATTTCGTAAAACAGGACACAAAAGAACTACCGCATTTTTATAAGCAATAATAAAAAAATGTTAAAACGTAAACTGTTTTTTTTTTCTGGTAAATTGATATCAAGAATCAGATACAATATTATACATGAACCATTCTACATGGATTGCTATACATTTGTTGCTGTAACAGTATGCCAATATTAATAGTATTGATCGAATTGCGAATGTTCAAATATGAAGCAACAATCAGATTCACCGGTAGAGGTAATACAATGACGATCAACAATCGCTGCATAAAATATTGCAATTCTTTATAATTCATATGTTTTATTTTAAAGAGACTCGCTAAGATAAATGATAAAATGAGTCATTTTACAATGCAATAATTTTCTTACAAAACCAATCATACAATATTGCCAATTGTTTCTTGCCTTGAAGCAAACATAAACTAATGTTTTTTTTTCTGATACACTAATGAACAACTAAGAACAGTAAGTGGACTATGTATTGTAGCCAGGGCTAATGCAAAATACCATCGATATACAATCAATAAGAGCAAGTGCATACATTCCTATGATGTAAAAGGTTCTGTGGAGGTCATTTGTTCGGTGTATGTAAACACAACAAATGGAGTGTACCATCCATGATAGACCAGAGTGCATAAACCATATGGCCAACTAAGCATAAGTAATGCGCTTTTGAACAGCTACTTGCTTATTGATTGTACACTGTGCTGACCTGCATTTGCCAGTGAACACCAAATTGTTACATTAAACTATCCTGTGTTTTTGTTTGTTCTGTGTGTATTTTTGTATACATTTTATATCAAACCTATGTTTTCGAATAATCTACATTCGCAAAATGTAATTCCGTGTTAAGTTTGTTATTTGCATTATTTCTTAGTGATATTTTTGTTTAAGAAACCCGGTAAAATACTCCGAAATCCCCGGAAAAAACACTCGGCAAGTAACACAAATAAATAAAACTTTAAGTGAATAACCATAAAGCTACCTGTTAAATCTAACTACATGTATATAATTCGCGTTTTTAAAGATCAAAAACAACTAACGATCAACGTCAATTTTAATTGATATTCAATTAAAATCACTTATATCAATATAGCAAATATAAACATATAACAGGGACAAGAAAATAACAATTTTACATTCCTCATAAAGGGAATGGTTGGAAGTTGAATAATACTTGTTAACAGTTTACCAAACAAAGAGATTGGTGTGATGCGTCTAATCGAATAAAGAAATCGGCCAAAACACATTTACATCAACACAACATACATTTTTCTTTTTAAAAACCCACCATTTCAATGTTCATTAAAATGAATGAAAGACTATCCAATTGACAGTTGAAATAGTTTTTTTTTCTGTTAATACATGTACATAATTTCCCCCCCCCCCCC
>LQRL01115383.1:8060-18244 GCA_001703475.1 Hydroides elegans
TTTGGAAATAATAAAGCAAGTTGAATAGAGCGGCGTTTTATTCGGACTCACAAACAAGACGTTGTACCACGGGGGCAGTTCCACAACACAAAGGGGCAGTATTGGGCAAAACTACTCAGCTGTTTCTTGACAAGTTGGAAATGATACAGTGCAGGCAACGAAAACGGCGAAAAACCTCGGTATCACAATCGACCAAGTACTCTTGCTCGAAAAACATATCGCCGAGGTTGTGAAAATATGCCGATATCACATCAGAGGGCTATGGCATATACGGAATTATCTCTCGGAAAGCACAGCAAAAACGATCGTTCATGCTCTAATCCTCTCTAAACTGGATTATTGCAACTCCCTTTACGTGAACCTCCCTGATAAACTCCTCGATAAACTGCAAAGCGTTTTGCACGACGCCGCACGGTCGGTTACGCGTTCTGCATGATCTGACCATATAACTCCGGCATTAGTGCACATACATGGGCTCAGCATCAAAGAGCGAATCGAGTACAAAGGGCTTACAACTGTGTTTAAAACGATCCACGGTAAATCTCCGGAGTATATCAGTGAACTCATATCGCGCTATGAACCTACAAGAAACCTTCGATAATCCTCGCAATACCTTCTGAAAGAGCCTCGATACAGGCTCAAAAGTGCTGGGTTCCGCTGTTTTGAAGTGGCAGCTCCACGAATGTGGAATGGATTGCCATAGGACATACGTAGTCTCACAAGTTTTTATGTTTTTAAATAGACTTTGAAGACCTTTCTGTTTAAGCGATCTTATGGTTTATAATGTATTTCAGTACTAGTTAGCTATTCCTAAATACGTGGTGTATATATTTGATCTCAGCTTCATATTTTAGTGTTTACATAAACATATATTATATTATAAGCTAGCATTTAATTTTAATTGTAGCGTTTTTATGTAACTTAAAAAACGCATTACAAGTGAAACCTGTAATAATAAAAAGATTATTATCTTATTAAACATATAATAACTAATTTGATATTGCTGTACTATGTACGCAGAGATCGATACACACAAATCACCATGTTAACTAGAAAGCATTTATTTATAAAAAATAGTAAAATATATATAAATATATAAATTATTTTCTTAAATCTTGAAACAATAGAATGCATATGCAATGGTGATCAATTTATCATTTTTCTTTTGTCTTATGAATATAATATCCCCATCAAACTTGAAAAAAAGGACGTATACAATATATTGCGTAATGTATCAAAACTACCTGCTTCAAAATAATGAAATATGTAACTGCTTACGTGATTCATATGAATAGTCATCTTCTATTATTTTTTTTTGTTCTTAATGTAGTCTGATTGTCTGAAATTATGTTAATTAATGAGTGTATCCGAAATATCTAGACATGTTACTGTAATGGTGAAAAAAAGTATGAATATGCGTACAGTATTATGTCAATGTCGAGACGTCAAATCTACGTTAAATTATCAACGTCATCACTAGATATATTGAAAGAAGTCATCCGAATATATTACCAATCGCATTTGTAAATACATCATGGCACGTGCTTCATTTGAGGGCAATCGCGTGACGTATTGGCATCCTAAGGGATGTGAATTTGTGTGATCTTATGAAGTTGTATGTGGAATGGATATGTTAGGGCAAAACTTTGATTTTCAACTTTAGAATTTGTTGTCCATATAAGCATTCTTTATCGCAGTTTTATTAATCTGACATTAAATTATAGTATATCGATTAAATTTGTATTGCATTATAGTCATAAGACGTCTAACTAATTTATTCCAATCGTTATTGGGAGCTTTTTGATGTTGTAGTGCCTTGCTAAGGATCCTTAGTTTAGGAAAAAAATCAAAATGCACATCACGCAAGTCAGAGGCTAAACCCACAGTTAACAAAAAATAAATATTTTTCGCTAGAGAAAATACAGATTCCCTGAAATCAGTGTTTCGCTCTAACCATGGATAGCAAACAACTTGGAGTACAATGATCAGTAGATACAGTATGGTTGCAGCAATCAATAATCATTATACAATGTATAGGATTGGTTTTCTCTCATTACGAAAGAAGAGCCCCAATTAACTATTCCTCGCAAAAGGTGGTCAAATGCCGGCACTTTGTTGGCTAAAAAAGACGGAACAGCTCAGCTCTCTCTGAATAACTGAACACCAGTTTGCACAATTGTATTGTTCAAAAGGATCATTTTAAAGTTGTTCTTTTTAAATAAGTTGTTTAAGGTTATTTTACGACCTTTTAAAATATGTCATTTGATGCCCTCCGCAAAAGTCTTCAACTGCATGTTAAAATTACTCTCGTCTATAGGCTTAATGCGTAATACTTAATATTTTGTTGCATCTATCGTAAGTCAGACCGTCATGTATCAGAACCACTTTTGTATGAAATTACATTCTTTTCAACAACAACTTACAATTATACACTTGTTAATGTATAGACTCTATATTCATCCAATTCAAACTATTTTTGAAAAATGGAATATCACACTTGACAGGGTGTTGAAGTAATACAATGCTTTCAAAGCATTCAATACATCATGCCCATATACATTGTATTATATATTGAATGATCGCATGAGTAAAAATATAGGTTTGCGTAAGAAACGCTAATGAAAAAAGACACATATTCTTTTATAAGCTCGAGACAGATATTGCAATATTGGTAGATTGCTAAAGTAAGATGCTGGCATTCATTCTTGTTGGTGGAACCTTCCTGTCTTTGGTCAGTGGTAAGTCATGTTGTTTCTTTTAACTATAGAAATAAGTTTCTTCCGACGGATTATATACAATGTGTAATGAAATGCTCACTTTTGCTTTTTAATAGTAGATTGATATAATTGCATATACATGTAGGAATAACTTTGCAAATGCGTCATGTATTTCGTCAAGTTCATATGCATTTTAAGAACATCCTTTTTTCATAAAAGGGATAAAAACATTTAAGAAACTTTTTTTAATTTTGATGTATAGAAGCATCCCATGCATTTTATACGTTTCCAAATAAAAACATGTGCTCATAATAAAAACTTGGTTTTGCCTTATTTCACAGGCCAGTGCCAGGACAGCGCAACTTTCAGTATGTTCCCTTACCCTGGCGCACCTGCGATGGATTGCTCTGAAATCGCTGAGTACTTTCCCTATTACTGTACGAAAAACGAGGTGTACGCAAAGATATGGGAGAAGCCAAGCACTACCAAGTGCTGTGCTTCATGTAGAGCTGTGCGTGAGTGTTGAATTATTGTGTATTTACATATGCAAAATATACATTCTTTCATCTTGATATTGAAAGTATATGAAGAACATCCCACGAGGAATTCCTCTAAAAAGGTGTTCCTTTTCAAATTTAATCTAGCAACAAACATTTTTAATGAATTTCCCTCGGAATTTCGGGTTTAGTATTATTCAGAGATATATAGCTAGGCATAATAAACTGAAATGCAACTAAATATAGGTCATATTCCAGCATTACTTTTTTTATTATTTTTTTGTAAAAGGTGTTGTAAAATTACCTTTTCGCAATAAATGATTATTTATTTTATAGTTCAATTTTACAAGTGGTTTCATGCTCAAATAACCACTTTTAGAAAAACAGGTCCTGGGGTGTCCTTCGTATATGCTTATTTGCTTTACATTAAACATGATTTTAAGATTTCGAAACAAAAATGGACGCTACTGCCAGACAATATCAAAATATTGAAAAAATAGTGCGATTGTCCGGGTGATATTTTCTTACATATTGCTCCATCAATTCTTTTAGATTGCTATATGTTATACAGTAATGGTATACGTCCTTTTCCGCGCCCCTATGCAGCTTTAATGTTCATTTACATTCTGTTTATAAATAGTTGCGATAAATACTACTTAGATAATCGTCATATTTGTTAAAACAGCAAAATCTGTCAAGAGATGTACGGACTGGCCATGGGCTACATTCAATGTCTTACAAGACACAGGGTTGACGTGTTACGAGGCCGCGCAGCTCCATCCAGCCATCTGCGCTAAAACAATCTGGGGTGGCAAATGGAATCACTGCTGCAAGTCGTGTGAAGTTCTTCAAGTTGATCGTGAGGACTTAATATTTCTTTAATATAGACATGATTTTAATTTGAGCTTAATCTTGTCTTAAAGATAAGGCCATGTTCACTCGCTCCGGAACAAAACACAAGGTTTGCACTTATAAGTTAAAGCCACTTTCGGTATGAAAATACAGTATTTAATATCTTCTGGTCATCCGAAAAGCGCATAATATGTTGCGCTTTTATTTTGGGTGAACGCGGCCTAAGGCTAACAATGATTTGCGCATGTCACACGATATTTTGATGCATATGAAAACATGACAGTTTTGAATATCATTAAACTTGACATTGCCCTAAATCGCACGATTTGTAGCATTTCGTCATCAAATCGTTCTATATATCATGATAGATAATTGACTATATGATCACCAAATATCAAATACCATCGCTGATCGAAAAAAAAGATAGCAACTGACATAATGAGTTTCAAAATGGCAACACTTTCTTTTTGCAGCCATCACATGTGTGGACTTTCCCGGTTATTTGAATCTCACCGTGGTCGGACAAGGAAGCTATATCGGTGACTGTCCTTACCAGGCAGCGGGAGGACGATGTGATCAATTCGATTTGGGAGGAATCAATAACACATGCTGTAACTCATGTCGTAAGTGCCTGCATAATATTATCTCACAAAATTATATAAATCTTTCTTTTTTTTCAAAATCAGTGCGCGAGAGATTATAGCTGTAGATCTTTTTTTGTGTATTTAATCTTACAAAGATCTAACAAAGATATTTCTTTTATTAATAAAGCGTGGATACTTTTAACGACATATAGCTTAATACACCCAAGTAATAGTGTTTTTTAATAACTTAATTTTCTATGAAGCCTGCAATACAAACCCTACCGCCAAAATCACTGTCACCATCAACCAAGACAAATGTACAGACTGTACATGTCAGGATCTCCTAGCTAAAGGCCTCGATTACTTCCGCAAAGGATGTTGCAGGAACAAGAAGAACATAGGCAAGGAATGCTGCGCTCTATGTAGGGATAACGTGGTGTGTTAGATGAGAGTTTACATGATGTGCTTCGTGTTTCAGAAAACTAAGAATATTTTGATGAATTCGTTAATGTTTCGATATTGTATTTGAACGTGTTTACATATTGTAAAGACATATTTGAAATCACTAGATATCTAAATTCGGTTCCAGATTTGTAGTCAAATTAAATAACCTCTTTTGATTAAAAGAAGTCTTATTTAATACTCATTTGCTATTTCAATAATCAAATATGCTAGATCGAAATACTTCTTTATCTAATCTTATCTATCTGCAATTTTCCATATATGTGCTCATTGAACCTTTAAAAATACGCAACATAACATGAAAAACGTATAAAAATACCAAAATAGGGACATTTGATTACACATAAATTAGAATTAGTATTCTTAATTATTGATTTTCTAGAAATAACCACTAAGACATGTCCTCAACAAGTCTGTCTTACACGTACGGCCTGGCTTTAAATGTGTTTACTGACAAAAGCATTGTCTCGGCAATATTTTAAGCTTATGCTGTTAAAAGCTGAAGAGTTAACATAGCAACATTTTGGTTTATGCTCATATAAAACATCATAAACAAGACTCAATTCGAACTCTCATACAGAAATAGAATCCTAAATAGCATAGACAGTTTGATCCTGTAAATAGCATGCAGGTATGATATTCTCAAATACAATGGTATCAAAGAGGAAACTATAAAATATTTTTGTGCTTGATTTGATGGATACTAATTTCGATTGTTTTTATTTAGTGAGTACTTGACGGTATTCCATTTAGACAAAATGCTACAAACAACGAAACACTCAACATTGTAAGATAAGTTGTGGAGTTGTTGTGTCAGATTGATAATGTATTTAGTTACTGTGTCAATGTCATTGCAATCACCTACAATACTCATATACTCATATAAACAAATAAATGCGGCCCACTCTTAATGAATTGTTTCTCATCTGTGATTTTTGTAAATGACATTTTTCTGAAAAAAAAAATAAGACATAACATTCATCTGAGAGTTACATATTGAATAAAAACAGCTGTATTGTTTATAGGTGGACCAACACCATGTGTTATAAAACACTTCCACTAGCTAATAAAGTGTGTCAAATATTTTTTTATTCATTGGTTGTATATCTATTACGTCGTTATGCTGTGCTACAGTCTGTTTTAAACTGTAAAAATATTATTTACCTTTGCTAGATAGTCTCAATCATCACTGGTATATAAATCATCAAGGTTGAACCGATTTGCCTCCATACAACCCCGAATGATAACCAGGGCATATGCTTTAGCAATGAAGTCGGGACGCATTCCACCATGTAAAATGTCAGATTATTATGCGACCAATACTTGTATACATCCCCGTTCGAAGTTCATGTAAAGATTATGAAATGCAACTATACTGTCTAAAAAAGTTAAGCCCACCTCAATTTTTCACTATTGACATAGGCAGTACCGCACGGTTTTAAAACGTATTTTTTTGTATTGATAAACTAATCGCTTGAACTGCTTCGTTTAGAATACCATTTACCAAGGTGTTTATTGTATCCATGATTGATGGTAGATTTAGAAATAGTATTCTAATTAGAAATGTAATAGTTTAAATGGATTAGTTTATGATAAAATAGGAGGTACCTTGTCTGCCAATCCGATGTTTATGGCAAACGGGATATCTTACATTTGCTCAGAAATATCCGATTACAACCGATTTATTTGTAAAACAACGGGTTCCACTTAAACACTTTAAATATTAGCGTACCAAGTAAAACATGAAAAATGTAAAATTAACAAGTATACAAGGCTAATGCACACGTTTATGGTAAACGCGGGAGGGGACTCGACTTTTTTGGACAGTACAATTAATGTAAACTTAGCAAATGTTAAATGGAATGTTTTAAAACGCAATTCTTTATTATATTACTCCCGATTCAATTGTACTGCGGCTAAATCCGTCTAAAGATCTCTTTGATCAGTAACATGAAACACCCTGTAGAATTACCTCCTTCGTCAATCCCGCCATCTCCATAACCATAGCAATGCACGTCATCAAAAATAAATTATTTGATCTTTACCTATATTGGACATAGATATGTGAATATAACACTCACTCACCTAATAGTCCATATTTTCCTTATGTAATTTTCAAGCAATGTAAAAAGAAATAATTGGATACCTTTTTATCAAATATTTACTTGCTGACAAACATGTAGCTATGGTTACAAACATGTCTTTATATCATTTGATTTGCAAATCTGTTGCTCCATTCACACACAAAAAAAAATGTCGCTTAAAATTTGGATTGACTATCACATTATCAGATTAACGGATTATCAAATAGCGTAGAATACTATAGAAATCTTTGTGCATTTACTTGATCAGCCAGCGGCCGCATTGTACAGCAGGCATGTTTGCACGAAATGGTGAGCTTTATACCTTAGGTACCCTGGTTAGGGTGTGGTCATATTGATCAAACTAACCTTCAAACAAAGCTTCAAAGCACTTAAAGCTATTGTGCCGATCCAAAAATAATAATACTGATTTGAAGCTAATATAAACCATGCTTCAAACCTGCTTCAAACCTACCTTCAAATCAAATGCTCATACATATTGCATATTGTTCTAATTCTAGAAGTGTTTGAAGCAAGTTTGAGGGTTGTTTGAAGGTGATTTAATGGAATGAAATCCTTAATCGTCGCCAAGATCTTAAGTGATTTGAAGCTTGGTTTGAAGGTAAGTTTGATCAATGTGGTAACACCCTTATCGCGCTTTAATATATTTTTTTTGCTCGAGCAGTGTATTACACATACAACTTTAATTTCATTGACAACTGTTAAGAAATAAGCATAATTAAGCAAACAAAGAAAACACTTTCGTTGGTTGCAGCATTTGGCGCTATATTATATACATTTGTATAACGCAATACAGTTATTATGTTATAAAAATTAATATAAAAAAAAACAAATACACAAAAACAAACAATATACCAACAATGTATTATTGTATCATTAGGTATTCAAGTGATAAGAATATGGTAGGTACATTTTTAAACAATTTTTTTGCTGGTAACGGTTTTTAATGTAATGTTTTATTTCGAACAACCAATTTATTTTGTCATGAATTACGAATGTAACAGTTGAAGTGTTACGTTATAAATGACACGTGAAATGACAGTGCATAGACAATGTAATGCGACCCAAGCTTTTTTGATAAATAAATTTATGTAAATTGTTATCCGTTAATTGAAATATATAATACTGTTTTTTTTTCAAGATATCTCATTTCATTAATTTCAAATATGACGCGTTCGCTAAGATATATTTTTGTTTATTTAAAAATAACAATTTGCATTATTCGATAGTATATTCTAGTTTTTAAGTATGTACATCCTTAACTCTCCACAAACTATTCTAATCTTGTTTTTAGCTACAAATTTATTGAAAAATATCTTTATAGGAAATGCTCAACAACTGTAGAATGAAATGGTATAACTTAATCATTTGTTTGAATAAACACGGTGTTATAGTGCGATGTTAAGTTTAAAATGCATAACCGTATTGTGAAGATGTGTTATAGCAAGATGTAAAACTGTGTATTGTAATACGCAAAAAATAGTTTGTGATATAAGTTTAAATACAATATACATATTGATATATTCTTTTAAATTCCAAAATAGATATAAAAGATATTGAGCAATAAGTACTTCTTTTTGATGCTGCGCCATCCAGCGTGATGTAACTGTGGCGTATTGTACTCCGTGTCGTGTGAAAGTGTGAGTGAGTTTAAATGAATGTGAAGCGTCGTTTAAATGAGCGTCTCTTATTGAGTTAAAATCCAATGAAAATTCAACAACAAAACTGCGAAATAATTGAAAGGCTAATTAAAAACAGAGCGAATCTTTTCAAATGGAATATGGAAATGGATCTAAACTGCACACTTTGTTATGATAATCTCATTGATGAGACATACTATTCATTCATACAATGTGAATGGACATATGGCAAAGTCAATCTTTGACAGCCTGGACTCTTTGAGGACATGGACTAAACTTATCAACCACAAACGTGGCTCTTTGGAGTAAAGGACCCGCCATTAGCCTTATATAAAATAAAATCAAGTGAGGAAGTTAGATAAATAATTCGCGACTCCACTCTTCAGACACAAGTTCCTACGCATTCTTGCGGAATAAAATACTTATCAAGTGCACGATTCAACCATGAATGATGTTATCAAAAATTCTAGTCGATCAAACTGTTCAGTTTGGATCAAAAATCTAAATCCAAAATCCCGCAATATGAACTTTGCAAGTATCCAATAGGAGTATGATTATGATGCTCTTCTCCCTTTATTCTCCGTCACTTCCAATGTAAATTTAAATCTGTTTGAAAGATGGGTAATTGTATAAGCGAAAACTATCCCACTTTGGTTAAGTGAACCCGAAAATGGTAGTATGAATTAATGCTATATAGTTGAACCAAGTTAAACAAAACTAATAAACGTTGTTTTACAAATCGGCCAGTATAACTGAGCAGCCCTATGAGCCACTTATCAAATTATCAAATTCATAATAGGTACGTAGAGGTCGGATTATAATTACGAATTTTTAATTACGCAAGAATGATCATGATTTCGTTCAAAAATCAATACAAAGCACTTAATTTAAACCGCAGTTAATGTACTATTATTCTGTTGACACTCACTCAATCAAACATCAGTTTCAAACAAATGGAAATGAGCAGACTACAAAAGAATATATAAAAACAACCTTCATAAAATGATGAATGTATGTATGTTGTTTATGTGATTCATTTGTGCAATCATTTTTTTTTGTTTCGAAAAACAGTCTAATGCCCAGTTTCAAAGCTCACGAGATCAATCTTAGATTAAGTCGGGTATTATTGGGCTAATCCGAGACTGAAATATCCAAGACTAATCTAAGACTGCTTCAATAATCTAAGATTAATTCTCGATTATTTTTCATTTTCAGACCTTTTGACCAACATTGGATAAATGAATCTAGGAATAATCTAAGATTAATTCTCATGTCTCATGATAACATGAGCATTATGTTGATAAACGTCTATCCTGGGATCTATTCTGAA
>LQRL01115383.1:25508-38054 GCA_001703475.1 Hydroides elegans
TTTATGCACAAATTTTTCAAAAAGATTCAAGTTATTCATAGGGGCAAGGTTTTTTCAAATGTTATAAAATCTCTATCTGACGCTTTTGGTTTACACCGTAAGACTATTCAAAATATTATTAACAAAAGTGACGATCAAAATGATGAAAATTCAGAGTTTGAACCAGAACATTCAACAAATGTTGACTCTTTCGACGCTGACATTATTCGACGCGTCGCTCACGATTATTATTCAGAAAAACAACTGCCGACGCTTACTAAACTTTTACGTTTACTTTAAGTGACTCTGATAGTTCCGAGGATGAGACGTCGTGTGAGGAGAACGATTGTTAGAATCTATATGAAGTAACGTTAATGCGTTGATTTTTGTCGTATACATTATTTACATGATATTGTGCCACTATTCTATAATGCAACTCAGACAATGTTTATAAATGTTTGGCATGTATGCTTAACACATTCTTCCTTTTAAATATTGTGGGCGTGTTTTTTGTTAATCATGTAAGAAGGCTACTCCAGAATAAAAGGTGAAACTCTGTCATTTTTCTTGTGTTTGGTTTTTGTCATTGTTTGTGCGCTAAGATCTCAAAACTATAATAGCACACCATTAGTTAGAATAGTAGGTCAGTGTTATTCCAGCATTTATATACAATGTACGAATACTATATATTATTTATCAAACGTAATTAATAAGTTGATATATTAGATTTATTATCTATGCTCCTCATCTTTCACATGCAAAATGCAATGGCTTACTAGAGGGCGGGTGCTCAAAGTGCAATCATGAGGTCATGATGTCAATTAATATAGATTTTGCTACATCAAGGAGTCCTTTTGAATTTCGAAACATCAACATAATTTACGATGTAAAGATAAAATAATATACATGTACATATGTATTACATTTGACATGATATTTTTGCAAAAACAACCCAACCAAAAACATTTTACCATCTAGATATCCATCAGTCCGTATGACTGCTCAAGACTGAAATATACAATCTACAACTTTTAATACGAGTCGAGTGTGTGCATGTGTACATGTACATTTTGTATATTGAAATTCGTGTACGCCGGTATTATAGGCTTACATACATAATCTGCATACGAAATAACATTCTATTTTCACTTTATTTATTGCTTTACGTTTAACTGTACAATATCGATATCACAGAGTAGTCGTTCTGGTTAGCGTAACAACTTCTGAACATTTGGTTCAGACATGTACGTATTGATTTGGATCCTAATATTCAAGATTAAACAATTGATAAATAAACGTAAATTAATGTATTTATTTAAGTATCGGGTAGTTCCGAGGCACATGTGATCTAGCCTTGTTTTCATTTGGCCAAGTTTGTAATTCACAGTCCATTATCATATATAACGGATTATAAATATGGAGAACTGAAACCGAGATGAATAGGAATGGGTGTATAACATTTACGACATGAAGATATAATTCATAGCCATTTTTCTGATGTTGTAATTGTAATGTTCATAATGCAAATTTGTTTTATCAGTCATTTTAGTCAGATTTTATCTGCATGCGTGAATGAGTCATAAATATAAATAAAATTGTATATTGCGATAAGCTGGTTCTGATAGAGGAAGAAGTTAATTTGGTTATGTGAAGGACTGCATGCAAAACAAGTATATATTTTTCGCTATGCTTACATGTATACTGGATCAGCAGGATAATAGAAGTAGTATACAGGATGTTGCTCCCAAAAATAAAACGTTCATGGGTATCATCCAATGTCAAAGTGAAAAGTATTTTTTTTGGTAAAGAATGCATATATATGTTATGCATGTACATCTCTTTATAAAGTAATAATGTATATGTCCCCTTCAATAAGATATTGATCAAGGACATAAAGGCATGATGATTGCAATGTAATGCATTTGTAAAGTGAAAACTATATATTGCAAAAGAAATTGGTGGCATGAAGCCCTCCATATTTCAGTCAGCGCTGAATTTCTCGCGGGAGATGATATATTGTAATCAATCTTTGTCTGGCTAACCGGTCTAATGGACACGCCTGAACTTTCGCTTGAACCCAGACAAGCAATCATTTACACCTGTGAATAAGTATTTTTATGCAGGAAAATAAAACATAGATAACAGGCTCAGGGCTCAGGCTCAGGTCTTTAACTATTATCAGAAAAATATCAACCCGATACATAAATGCGGTATGATTTTTCTTGACATTATATGTATGTTATGTTGACCGTGGTATTACAATATATTATTTTGATTCAAAGTATAAAAAAATAAAGTTTGACTCCTGATCATCAAGACAAACCTTATCCTTATCACAATTATAATTTTCAAATAATTATATTTTTTTCTCCATTGCAGGCACAGCTTTGAAATAAGCTATTCACATCCCAATACCTCATATCATAACCTAGCAGTAGATGCCACCAAACCAAAACATGTCGAACTACGACGCTGAAATGCCGAGCAGCTACGACAGCAACATGCAGCAACAGGGCTCAGGCGGAATCATCAACAAAGACTACTTCAAGACGATTCCAGGCATCATTCGCTGCTCAGAACTGGTCAGTATATTTTACATGGTTGGGTTTTTTAACAAATCTAACAGTTTATATTGAAAGCATCATCGTGCGCCTAAATATTTATGGATGATGCCCGAACCAGTTTAGCTGGATATCAGCGAGATTGTCATTTTCAGTTATCATAATTGGCATTCGTTCAGTATTGAGACAAGGAATACTCCCTAGAGTTTATATGGATGTTATCATATTTTTGGCCAGAACATGATTAATTTATGACCTTTGAACTTTTACTATAATACATGAATGTAATAAATGACATGGTGAATTTATAATTAGCATTGTCCCATTGTGATTACGATGCTCTGCACAACAGTCAATCAAAGAACAATTTAGATCGCTGACTATTTATATATGTAACATTTGCCTTTATTTTGCCTGAGAACACAACATAATTACATCTTTAGCATGTATCAAACTTAACCCCGTTACAATTTAAGTGCATACAAATTATTCAAAATAAAACTCATATCAAGTGGATAACATTCAGGATTTGTCAGTTTTACCCTTCTGATTTCATACACTTACGTCCACATTATTGTTTAATCATTTAATAGACGTCATAGTGGTACTTGATGCTTTTATTTAGATTTTTCAAGGCTTTATTTATCAGACTTAATTTTTATAACCGGACGCTTGTCGGGGATCCTTAATCATGCAATAGACCCAATGGATTTTTCAATCATATTACAATTTACTATAATTCCGTGAAAATAAACCATAGGAAAAAGAAACTACTTGTTCAGTACTTGTTGGAGCGTTGTTGTATTCCATGTATCAATATGACGTTTATTTCTTCTAGGTGACATGCGTGGTTTGTCTGATCTGCGCAGCCGTCTGGGAAACGAACGCCTCACTGACGGGCGGTGGTTGGCTCAACTTCGTCGCAGTCGTGTCGCTCGTCTTCTCGCTCATTCTCTTCGTCTTTGAGTTGTTTCGCATTCACCAGAAACTCATCAACCTGCTCAAGATATGGGCCACTATTGTGAGTTTATGATTGATTTATTCATGCTTCTACCAGCTTAATGTAGTTTTTCTTACTTTAGTTTAATTAATGTATATTGAATGATAACTAAGTTTGTCAGACATATTTAGGTTATTTCTTTATTATCAATTGCCGGTTATACCATATCGCCAGACTTAAATATTTGCTATAATACTTTTGACACAATAAATGCATTAGACATATAAAAATATGTGTAGAATGTACTGAAACCGTATTATGTAGAAAAAATTGTGTATATTATTACTATGGCTTATACTTTGAAAATTCTTTATCAGGAATTCTTTACATTCGTGGTGTTTGACGTGAGCTGGTTGATCGCAGCAATCGTCGCATGCGCCTACGCCACGGTCCATCCCTCAATCGGAGCATCAGCAGTAAGTTTGGCCTCTCTATATTTATAAATATCAAATATCAATCAAATATAGATGTAATCGTTTTATGTATTTTGTTCTAAAGTCATACGCCTATGACGCTTATCGCTATTCGTGACAAAGATCTAGTTCAGGGTTTGTCACTTAACAGGAAATTGAGTGTTTTAGATATAGTTTCATGTATTTTCCGTATCTTACTTTGTAGTTTTTCGCCTTCGTTGGCTTCGGTCTCTTCTGCACTGACACCTACTTTGCCTTCATCACGTACCGAGCGACCCCTCGAGGCGGCGACAGCGGCTCCTCGGCCCCTCCTGCGGGCACGGCGGGTTCAGCTGGAGTACATGACCCCGCTCAGTCACCGGGTGCTGCTTACTAATAGGGAAGAGTCTAGTCGTTGATTGTTTTTGTATATTTTAGCTGTTTAGTAATAATGTTGTATGTGGATAAGAAAATAGTGTGAAGATAGAAAGACTAGTTCATGTTAGTTTTGTTTTATTCATCAGTTGACATCATAGTCTAGTCGATGAAGTGATAAATATGATTTTTTAGTTTATCATTTTCATATAGCGTATTTTTTCGTATAATTATTTGATAATCGCGTATACACTATTTAAGTTCCAAAGTTAATTAACCAGATTTTTTTTTTTACTTGATGATATAGACTCATCCGAGGTACTTTGGTTGAAGTACTGCATATCATAAGATGTATGTGAGGGGAATATTAACAATAAATGTATCCTATTGATGCAGCTAAATACTATAGATCCTCGAGGTGGGCTTGAGCGCACCTTTTCTATTAAATCGAATAAACCATAATATATAATATGCAAGTGATGATACCGTGCAATACAGGATGACGCTATTAATAACAAGACGTTGAAATTCAGACTTAGTAGTTTTGGTTGTGCTCGCTATAGTTTAAGGTGATAAGTAAAACAATGCCGTGACAAAATCCGATCGAATGATAGAATTGCATGAATATCATCATCTATTCCCGGCGCTTATATTTTCCGCAATGTTGCAATAACCTATCTGATAAAATCTGTAATGTAATGATAAAGTTATGCTGTCTATATTGCTATCTAGGTAGTTATAGTCTGATGCTAGAAGAATGTTTGTTTAATAAGTTTCTAGCTTATTTAAATGTTTTGTTATGAAGTTTCATATTTTATTGTTAATTATTAAATTTGAAATATAATGAGATAAAATACACAAACAATACATTGCGTTTTTTTTTTCTTATAGCTGTGCACATACTTGCAAGTCGCATATAAACCTCGATTTCTGAAGGGAAAACATCGCGAAGCTTCAAACGGATTTTCAAAGAAAAGTAATTGTTTCGACTTAATAATTCTCATCATGTGTTAATAATGGCAGCTAGTTTATTTATCATACCAGCAGTATATTTATAGTTGAGTCATATTACGGTATTGGGCATCCTTTTATTTCCCACCTTAACGATGGGTGTACATTGAAGCTGACAACCGTAAGTCTCACGAACCGGGCAACCAACGTTCGGGGCATTTCACGTGTTACAGTGCTCGTACTGTCCGTGTTTCCGTCATAGATGATAGTGCTTCCCAAATCATCATTTACATCCTCCCAGATCCCAGCATCGACTCCTGCAACCGACCAAGAGTAGGGTTTATTAGGGAATATTTTGCAAAAGACGTTTCAGCATGATCTAGTGAATATTATACTTTATTTTTAATTTAAATTTCAAATTGCATTTACATGGAGCAGAGGTACAACTAAATTTCTCATACCTGTTGCAAGAGTAAACTGTCTTACATACTCCTCATCTTCATCATAATAACTACTCCTTATCTTAACAGCATTGATCAGACGCAACTCTGCCCCTAAATCAACGCTAATCCATCCTCCTGCAACAGGATCCATTGAAGCCCACCCGGGGTATCCATTCAGGCGACTGCATGATGCGCAATAATGGTAATCGCCATCATCGAATTCAGAGGATGCTGTAAAGGCCGTATCATCTACGCTGTATATTGGACCGCCGAGGAGGTCGTACTCCGTTGTACACTGCATGGCACCTACATTATAAATTGGACTGTTCTATAAGGCTTCGTATGTGTTTCAGAATGTCTTCAGATGTTATTCGAAGAAACTCGTAATACACATAAATTTTGAAATACATTATTTTTTTTTTAACTTTTCACGCAATGGAAGTGTTTGAAACTAATACATTTACCCTACACAGTGTATTTCCCATAAACTTTGCCAAGGTCACATTGGAAGCGTTTTTCACTTAACACGTAGAATTCTACAACGTTGTTTCCAATGCATTTCAAATTGTTCAAGCGGTTTGAGTTTCTCATAAAGAATACGTTGGAAACAAAACAAAAGTGAAACACTGAAACGTACTATTGCAGTGGGTACCCTGGTAGCCTGCACTGCAAAAGCAATCGTATCCGTTTTCGCCATCAACGCATGTGCCGTGAACGCAAGGCGAAGACGCGCATTCATCGATGTTTTCTGTATAATTCCAAATGCATTTGACGATGATAAAACATAGTATATGTTCACATATCGAATTGATTTGTCAGAGGCTGGACTGCTATTTGGCCAGGTAAAAGTGCATCACTATTTCATTAACAAATTCAAACAAATGCCATGACTTATAGATCTAGTCAAAAACCCGTTTAATTAATCTTCAAATTATAATCAAATAGTATGTTTTATATATATATTTTGTTACCGTCGCAATGTATTCCTTGGTATCCTGCATCGCAATTGCAATCGTATCCATTTAGACCATCACTGCATACGCCGAAGACGCAAGGAGAACTTAGACATTCGTCGATTTCCGCTAGTGAAAATAAAATTATTGATAACATATTATACCTTTCAATGCATTAATGCTACCACAATTAATGTGTCGAGTATCTTTGCTATGAACGGTAAATCGAATAAAGTTTTAGGTTTTAACTTTTTAATCTTAAGGTAAAGACATGCGCTTGTGGAAATTTTCTGCGGCACAGCGATATTATAAAGAAAATATAGTAAACCCTGATATCGCAATATCGCAGGGTTTACTATATTCTCTTTGAATATCGCTGTGCCGCAGAAAAATTCCACAAGCGCGTGTCTTTACCCTTACACATGTTATCTCTTTTTTTATTTTGCAAAAAAGGTAAAAGAAGTGTATCTGTTTTTGGAAAAAAAAAACAAATCTATAACTTTGAGGTATTGCTCTAGATTGGTGCATTCTTGGGAAGATTTCCAGAATCTTAGAAAATATATCGTAGTTTCATTGAAAAACTGCACATACGAGATTTTTTATTTGGCTTCAATTCTTGGAAAAAAAATGTCTTAATATATTCAAAAGTACATTATTATTATCATGTTTGCGTTTGAATTTCTATATTCACAGATTAGGGTATAATTAAACAAACATAAACGCTCCTGGTTTACGGCCTTTAAGTCCAACCAAAAAAGCCTAATTTTCTTGGAAGTCACACCAATTTGTGCAAGGCAGAATAACATATAAGAGAAATGTATATTGCACCCTCAACCTATGAACGCATTTTGATAAAATCTAACTTGGTGGGTTTACTCATTTCTTTTGAAATGCACTTTTAGCCCGAAAATTTTGCCGATTGAGAATATGAGCGAATATTGTTTTTGCCAACCCTGTTGCGTGTATTATTTGCTGGCAATAATATGAACAACACCGATATTAGTGATTTGAATCAAACTTCTCGATCCCTTGCACAATACCTCTATTTCTAACTTTTAATATAATAAAGTGAATACATATGGAACCAGAAATCATAATTAATAAAAGAAGAAAGCATAACAAATTCGTTAACCATCGCAATGTATCCCTTGGTAACCGGTATCACAAGTACACTGATATCCATTTATCTCGTCACCACAGATTCCGTAGACGCAAGGAGAACTTTGACATTCGTTAATGTCCACTAGAATAACATGATAATTAAAATTTATCTCTATTCATAATATTATGTTTGATATTATTAAAATTAATGTTTATGACTTTACTATAAATATATAAGATAAATTTTATTTTTGGATGGTTTTTACTGGCAAAGTTGTTTTAGTTGTTAACAAGTTATTTAATTTAACACTTGAAAAATGATAAACCATCGTGTTAAGATGTAAATGTGTACAATAAACATCACAATAAATAATATGAAGTCAACTCCTCGAAGTGATTATTGCGTGTTGCAGCGAAACCTACCGTTGCAGTCTGTACCCTGGTACCCCGCACTACAGTAACAGCTATACCCATTCTCGCCATCGATACATGTTCCATGAACACAAGGCGATGACGCGCATTCATCTATGTTTTCTGTTTTATAATCATTACATATTTGCATTTGCATAAAACATCACAGCAAATGGTTTTATAGTATCGATTATGTACACAATCATGTATTTGCTCGAATGAATGTAACCGGGATCCAATTTATTCTTTTCAATTTTATCAATCTTCTTTAAAAATATAAATTCAAGTAAAACTTATAAAAACTAATTGAAGAACTATATGGTTACCGTCACAATTGATCCCTTGGAATCCGGCTTCACAATTACAATTATATTCATTTATGGCATCTTCACAGACTCCTTGCACACAGGGAGAACTTTGACATTCGTCAATTTCCGCTGTTCGACATATAATTGTAACAGTATTAAGCAACAAACAATTAAACATGTTTCATTTCAAGAAAATATAATAAGCATCTTCTACGAGTACGTTCGGGTGGATCTTAAGCTAAGAAATAATATAAAACAATTGTAACGCCTGGGTCTGGATTCTTCTAAGCAACTTTGATTTATAACAAAATGGAGTTTGAAAATAGTTATTCCATACATTCACACAGGACGCCTTGGTAACCAGGGTCACATGCGCACGTAAAATATCCGTCGCCGTCAACGCAAGTGCCGCGTAAGCACGGCGAGCTGCTGCATTCCGGTATTTATGCAGCATATTATAGTTTTGTTTTATTCATTAATGAGTTTACATTTTTTCTGGCCATGATGTACTTATGATTATATTTCCCATCCGGATTTGATAGCAATTATAATGTACAGACAGTTCTTCGTTATCATATTTCTTAATTTCTGCCGCATGACGCTCTTTTTTCATTTAAGGTGGCACCATTGTTATATGTTTATACGTGTGAAATGGGCAAAATTAGTTTAAAAAATGTGTTTTATTGACTTAACAGATTTCCGAGCTTTTTATATAGCATACCTTTGGAATCCTAACATCGATGCCCCATTCTTATACAATCAAGTGTTGCACTCTCAAAGAGCCGATTTGGCACGGAACACATTTTCTATGGGACGTTCATTTGGTTTGGCATAGGATCTAGTGCATGGTACATGGTGCATGGTGTTATTTTCTGCGTTCCACTCACTTACCTATGTTGAGGACGTAGCTTGGTGACACCAAAAATCGCCTGTGCAAATTGTCCGGAATCAAACTTTCTGAACTATTGTTCTAGGAAAGAAATACACATACATGCTATTACCCACTCGGCAAAGGTTGGTCCTATTCCCGTCCGTATGACGTAATTTACGCACGTCCTTTCTTGGTCCTATATTCAGCCCAGGTGAAAGTTTGCCGGGCGTATATTTTAAGACGTCGGTTCGCCGTCAATATCTGACACCGAGAGGACGTTCAGTGAAAGACGTCCGCTAAGACCTAATATGCGACGTCCTAAAGTGGTCCGCATTTCGTCATGTATGCAGGCGCGGATCCAGAAAATGTTGAACCGGGGGGGCGCAAACAGTATAAATTATCAGACAGAACCGGAGGGGGGGCGCAAATTTATTTTTTGGTCTTATATATAAGGATGAACAGGGGGCGTGCGCCGGGTGCGCCCCCCTCTAAATCCGCGCCTGGTATGAATGTTTTAGGGACGTCATTTTTCTGACGTTATTTAAATTGCCCGCCCATTTTTTTTAATAAAAAATATTATTCATATAAATATCATATATATACATTTTTGGCGAATATGATAGATATTCAACTGAACCATATTATTCCTATTCAAAAGCGACAATTTTTAAACTAAAAATTGCCAAAAATCCAAATTTTCATTTTTTCGAGGGGTATTCGCAATGCTATTTAACAGTAAGCTTAATTCGTAAGTTGGTCTTTACATGGGGTCCTGGTGACGTCGAATCACGTCACGACCATGATATAATGTCCTTACAACGTCATATTGCGACGTGAAGGTCACGTCATAGTTACAGCGCCACAAGGACGACTTTAATAACACGTCGCGACAACGTCTACTTTGCGACGTTATACGGACATTTTAATTAGTCACGTCATAAATACTCGTCGTTAACCCGTCATTTAAAGGCAATGATGAGACGTCTCAAATGTTACATCATAGCGACGTCCTATTTGCGTCGCGGACGTCGGGACGTAAAACTACGTGATCAGGACGTTCTTAGGAAGTTGCTTGCCGATTGGGTAGTTCGTTTATATAATATAACTATATCTTATTAGCCACTTATCTAGAGTTGACAAGTTTATTTTTAAGAAACATCCTGTAGGCATTGGCATTTGAAGAAACATATCGTAAGATATGTTAACCTGGTTTTACGCGTTTTTCAATAGGCTTGTGATTATTTTTCTTTTATTTATAAAATTGAAGTTACAATATAGATGTACCTTATCGCATATATAGCAGCTACTTCCAATTTGGGCAAAACCAACACATGAATCCAGGTGAAAATCACAATACATGTAACACGATTTCAAGCTGAAAAATCACGTTGAAATAACATTATAGGTTAGGGTGCCATCATTCAATTGTAATTTTAGCTGCCCTACAACTTGTAAATCGTAAACCGAATTTCATATTAATGTACAGATACTATCCTTTTCCTATATAGCTAACTTCAACTGAGTTTCTAGTTCCGCTATTGAAAATAGTGTACTTCAATGTTTATTTCCGTTTCCGTTGGTCAAGTTTATTTCACGTGTTTCCTCTTCCTGTCAGAAATCTAGTTTTACGTCAATACGTTACTAAACAATCAATTTGACAATAGTGATTTGGCAACACATCCAAGTCACCATATGCGATGTCATGATCTGGTCATGAAATTAAATGTAGATTATGATTGTATCAGGTTTATAATCCAGAATGTTATTAATGGGAGGTATTTGTATTATCATTGTTTGTAATTATATTGATAAATCTAAGAATCTTTTTAATATGATCAAGCGGAAAATATTACCATGATTGTTATATAACTCAAAATATTATAAAATATTATATGAGAATATTGCTAATTATTTGCTAACGAACTACTAAATATATTGGATCATTATAATATTATATATATTTTCTATGCTTTGAAATGTATCTTTTGATTTTTTTGGAAAGTCAATATATCCGCCACTGCTGTGTACCTGTTAGTCGTCAATTGTTTTGCTTTTCAATATCGTTGTTATAATGTGTAAGCGTGGCAATGATTGATATCAAATTGTGACTCTGTCTGGAGCTGTGCTTTGTTCGAGGCGGCGTAAGCATTTACGTATACAAACCCAAGCGCCGCCCGAGCAAAGGGTTCCATCTTTGTTAAGTTTTGATTCTAAGTAAAATCAAGTTTTTTTTTTTGAGTTTCGAAAAAGTATCATTTTTGGACTTTGTAGATTTTGAGATGATAATGATTGAATGAAAATTAAAAACATTAAATGATATTTTAAATGTTTATTGCCAAATTACAAATTAGGATATACTTACTCAGACATGGTACTATTAACCGCACAATGTCGACGTTGAAAAAAGTAAGAAATAAAAATCGACGTATTCGAGTTTTCCGCTAAATCCTTTGCATAACCGAAATCTTTGTTCCCGCATCCATACGCTATCCAAAATGGTAAATTTGAAATAAATATTATGATAATTATCTTTTCAAAAAATAACATGGTCCTCGTTCCTAGTTCTATCCAGATTAGTTAATGAATTACAAACTATTTACCGCGAATGTTATATGTGAAGTTTATTTTTGTTATCATATTCATTTTGTTATTTCATTATTATTTCATTATTATTATTATTATTTTATTATATTATTTATTTGGATGGCATCGCATCATTCGCGACTACATAGAAATAGCAATTAGCCTTATAAGGACAGATTCTCTTCTGTATCCAGAAATAGGTTAAAAGGTGATGTATCATTTGAGTCGGGAAGCAATGCAATTATAGTATGGCATGAGGCATAAAAGATGTTTTTTTCGCATAGGTATGGATATTCATTAATTTCATCCTGTTACCGGATTTAAATGGGACCCTAAGAAATGGGACCCAAGTCATAACTCTTCCTATCTATTGTCTCGTCCCTTATTTTATGAAACAAAAATGCTTAGTTGATCGATTGTGGCTAATGCCCTACGTAGGCTGCTGTTTGGCCTAGGAACAAATATTCAAATAACTTAAAACCATATAAAGCTAACAAGAAACTATCAAACGAAATGTTTTAATGTAGAATTTATTTTATTTGGTATGAGCTCATTCGGTTGCACGTTTTCAAAAACGGTCGTTGGGTGGACAAGTGCCTCGATGTAAAGATCATGGGC